>CAUZXS010002437.1:0-94996 GCA_963585895.1 Sepioteuthis lessoniana | reverse complement strand
CTCCAACTGAATGTCAACCTAGCGTTTCGAAAATTGCTCTGAATAAGATTTTGTCAAAAGCAAATTAGTTTTTATCAAAGCTACCCAAATATATCTTCTGACCTATAACCACAGCATTTATCATTTTAAATATTCGAGGTCGATTTACCTGCTTATCTACTTCTTGCTTTTATATGCCGCATTCTTAGAAAACTTAAGCCGTAATTTTCATTTTTGCTCATTATATTTTGGATAATCATTGTGTGTGGATATGTTGGAGTAGATATCCATATGTATAAACACAAACAGAATTTTGCTTGTCTATATACATATCACTGGCTGTGTATTTTTCAATGTTAACAGAAAGAAAGAAAGAAAGAAAGAAAGAAAGAAAGAAAGAAATTGCTGGAAAAGAAAGAAAGAAAGAAAGAAAGAAAGAAAGAAAGAAAGAAAGAAAGAAAGAAATTGTTGAAAAAGAAAGAAAGAAAGAAAGAAATTGTTGGAAAAAAAAGAAAGAAAGAAAGAAAGAAAGAAATTGTTGGAAAAGAAAGAAAGAAAGAAAGAAAGAAAGAAAGAAATCGTGGGAAATAGAAAGAAACAAACAAATCGAGTGAAATAGAAAGAAAGAAAGAAAGAAAGAAAGAAAGAAAGAAGTCGTGGGAAAAGAAAGGAAAAAGAAAGAAATTGTGGGAAAAGAAAGAAAGAAAGAAAGAAAGAAATCGTGGGAAAAGGAAGAAAAAAAGAAAGAAAGAAAGAAAGAAATCCTGGGAAATAGAAACAAAGAAATCGAGTAAAATAGAAAGAAAGAAAGAAAGAAAGAAAGAAAGAAACAAATCGCATGAAATAGAAAGAAAGAAAGAAAGAAAGAAAGAAAGAAAGAAAGAACAAGACAAAAAATAAATGTACGAAATAAAAAGAAAAACAGAAGACACTAAAAGGAAGAAAGATCAATCACCAGAAAATCGACATGATCCTGATGATTTTGGAATCAAGTCATTGTTAACAATCTCGCTCCTTTCTTATAATTTTGCCAATATGGCCTTGTGCCAGACTATGTTGTATTGAATAGCAATTTTCTAAGCTCAGTTTTAATTTGGCACAAAGACTAAAGTACTGGGCATCTGGCGAGAGTCGAACTCAATAACAATGGCCTGAAATAGCAAAGCTCCTTCATCAATACGCCACGCAAGGCACGTGATTTAAAAATCTACAACCCACCTCCTTCTTGCTTCGTACGCACGTGATATATTTATGCTTCTTCAATCTTTTTTGTGCGTTTTTTAAATTCTTTTTTAATCTCTCGCCAATTCCGTCGCCTCTCTCTCTCTCTCTCTCTCTCTCTCTCGATATATATATATATATATATATATATATATATATATATATATATATATATATATATATATATATATATATATATATATATATATATATATGGGGGATGAGAAAACTTGACAACTATCCTTGGACAATTTAGTGATGTATTTAGCGCCTTCTAATATTGAAGATTTTTTACACGTCTTCCATTTTGACAACGTACTTTTTAAATCATCTAACATCACACCAGCAGGTACGTGCAGTATGTACATTTAAATGTTTACAAATCGTGCTTTAATTCAATATGGGGAAGTTTCCGTAGCGTTGTGGTTAACGGGCACTATTGCAACATCGTAGAAAGCAAGTTCGAATTCCATTTGCGCTATTACGTTCACTTTTGGACTTATACCCTTGGGAAAGGTATGAACCCTTTACCCAATAGCTACAGGAGTTGATCTGTGTAACTCACGTCCTCGTACATCAACCTTGCTATGGGTTAAATAGTACCACCACTGTTCTACAATGATAGTTTGAGATTAAACAACGCAATTTAAAAAAAAAAATTAAAACCCAACAATTTGCTTTGAGCTATTGACCGGGATTAACTTCAAGGCCTTGTGCCTTCTGTATATTTCATACAGAAATAAAGCTATTGACCGGGATTACTTAAATTTAATATTCTATATTTGAATTGTCCTGCTTGGCATTGTTCCAAACTCCAGATTTACAGGATTAAATACTGTTATATATATATATATATATATATATATATATATATATATATATATGTGTGTGTGTGTGTGTGTGTTAAAATAGGTTGGTCCACGAAGAGATTTGTATTTTTTGTCAAAAAATACAAATCTCTACCAACCTATTTTAAAATATATCTTTATTCTTTCTTTGGACCTACAACATATATATATATATATATATATATATATATATATATATATATATATATATATATATATATATATATATATATATATATATATATATATAAACTAAAAGTAAGTAAAATTTCCCCTTCTATCGTTTCATTAACATAAGCTTCATATATCAACGATAGCCTGTGGCGTCGAAGTAAGCGAGTTCGAACTCCAGTCACGCTGTTACGTTCACTTTTGGATTAATACCCTTGGGAAAGATAATAACCCCTTTATATCCCATCTATGAGTTAAATGGTATCATTGCTGTTGTTCTACAAGGTTGGTTTTTGTATTAAATAACCCACAAAGGTTGGGGGGTGTCCTCGTGGTGTAATGGTTAAAGCGATGGACTATGGAATCGTAGTAAGCGAGTTCGTACTCCAGTCACGCTATTACGTTCACTTTCGGGCAGATACCCTTGGGAAAGGTATGAACCCCCTTATCCTCCCAGCTATGGGTTAAATAGTACCACTACTGTTCTTCTAGGAGAATAGCATTGGCATTAAATAACCTACAATGGTTGATATGCCATTAAACAAAGAAACCAAACCAAACCTTAATCCAGTGCTTATTCTTATTAGCAGTCACTTTTTAAAACTTTAAAACAGTTATTCCAGTTAGTTTTTTTTTTTTTTTTTTGTTTTTTGTTTTTGTTTTGTTTTGTTTTTTTTGGTGGGGGGAGGGTCTTTTTGGTAAAACGCCTGTACTAACATCTGTGTATATAGATGTATTTGAACAAATCGATATTCATTATATCTTTATGAATATATTCATTATTCTTCTCCGTGCGTGTTTTTCACACTGAAGATTAAAGTCACCTCAGGCCAACAGGACTCTTCTAAATATCCGAGCTGATCTTAAATGTAGTGTAAACTGGATGGTGTCGATCTTCCCTCTGATCTCAAGTTCCTCCACCCCACCCCAACTCTCTTTTGCAGGCCTTTGCGGACCGTTTCAAGTACGTCATCTACAATTGGTATCACCGTCATCTTCAGATTGCACAGTTTTTTCATCCCTCTCCCGAGATCCCCTATATTCTTGCTTTCTTTTAATTTCAATCTATGGAACGCTGAAACGTCAAAATCCACTAGATGACATCCATTATCAAACCGATGATAATAAAGAAAACTAGCAAAGGACTTTATAAGTTCGTGTGCAAAGAAGTTACCGTCTGTTAAAAAAACAGAAAGCGAAAAAGAAAGAAAATACAGCCTTTTGCTCGTGAACCCTCTTGAATCTTATGAGAGAGGAAAAAATGAACAATCGCAGACAACATGAATGAGATAAGTAAATACTGTTAAACCTCACTCCTTTTCACCCCTCTTCTCTGTTTCATTATATACATCCAAAACAGCCAAACATACATAATCGCACGCATCATTCGACTATCAAACTACAAAGTAAATATGTTTTCATTTCAAATTATTCACTTGTAAATTTCATGTTCATTTCGCAATTAGGGAATAAATTTTGTTTTCTTGTTCCTTTGGGTCATCATCATCTTTGTCACTTCAAGGATTTTAGTCTCATTCATTTATTTTCAATATGTTCGAGCGGATCTCTCGGGAGAGAAAGGAAGCTATTTTATGTGAAATATATATATTCATATATTCTGACATCTTCCAGGCTTGTAACGATAGATAGATAGATAGATAGATAGATAGAATTATTTGAACATTTTAAATGTTTTTTAAAAATCAAGTTTCTCATTTCGAAACGGATAATCGTTAAAAACGGTGCCCTTTTATATTAATTTTACAAGTGAACACTAATCCTAATCCTAATCCTATAAGCTATATAAAAAGAAAGAAATTGATTCACAAGGAAAATAAAAATAAGGCCCTATTAGGTGCTATCAGTCCGGGCCAGAGTGGAACTGGGAGCGATGGCAATTAAGTCTCACCATCAGATTGTTTAGTGTCATAAACAGGACACTCGTTGGTGGGGGTCTTACCCCTCAGTAGAGGTGCAGTTGGTGTATTTTACAGCCCCAGCCGACTGAGCCAGGCAGAATAGTATAGTTTCCACAAATGAAAGTGTTTTTTTTTTATTCTATTGCTGATACATGAAAAATACAATAAAGTTCAATTTTATTAAGAAATAAGCAACCACTAATGATGGTCTAAGACGGAAACCGATCGGTACTCATTTACCAATAGTATACATATATATATACACACACACACACACACACACACATATATATATATATATATATATATATATATATATATATATATATTGTCATCCACAGACAGTCTGTTTCGTTCTATCAGAACTCTTCATGGTGGCTAGACATGTAGGACGCTCCAGGCCGCGATCGAAACCCATCCAACTTTACGTTAGACTAAGTCTCAGACCTCTCGGCCAACAAGCGGACCACGTTGGCTAAGGGAATTACCTCTCTCTTGCTGGCCGGCAGAATGGTTGGTTGGTTGATTGGTTTTATGGCATTTCAACCCTTTTCGGGTAATTTAATGCCGAAAAGGGTCATTTTGATAAAAACTCTTTTAGTTTGATTTGGTTTGGTTTTACGGCATATCAACCATTGTAGGTTAATTAATGCCAGATCCATTTTTATACATATAAACAGTTCCATTCCAAACAATTCAGTTTAGCATAAGTACACAGTATAAACAAAGTTAAACGCTTCCAAGAATTGCTATGTATCACAAACAATTCAATTAGGCTTCAGTCATTTATTTACACGGTTAAAGGTTTAAAAAAAGTTCCCTTTAACACAAGTACGCAGTTTAAAATTCAAAACAATTCTATTTCTAGCAATTCAGTTTAACATAATTACACAGTTTAGTTCTATTTGACCCATAGATTATACACTATCGGATGATAACACTCCTGATCAAAGTGGACCTGGGAGCGATGGCAATGAAGGGGTACTCCGCTTTCCCCAAAGCTCCGGTATTACTGGAGTCTCACCATCAGATTGTTTAGCATATCATCCAGGACACTCGTACGAAGAGTCTTACCCCTCCGCGGAGATATATTCTACGGCCCAGCCGACTGGGCAAATATCTTTTAAAACAAGATGTCTCCTAAAACAAAAATATCTCATGAAGCCATAGTTGTAGTCTGTAGTCAAGGGAGATACGAAGGCTCCCTTTTTCAATAGCTACAACACCGAGGTGTTGGGGAAGGTACTATTTACCCAACCCCTCCGCTCGGGCAGGATATGACACAAGGTCAATTTTTTTAAGCGGAGTTTAACAGGTTTTGAATTCAGAGTTTTCCTTCTCCTAGACTAGTTGCCTAACCAAGGCTGAAGAACCTAGTCCGTTCTACTATTTACCCATAGCTGGAGGGATAATAAGGGGGTTCATACCTTTCCCAAGGGTATGTGCCCGAAAGTGAACGTAATAGCGCGACTGGAGTACGAACTCGCGTACTACGATTCCGCAGTTCATCGCTTTAACCATTACACCACGAGGACACCCCCTAAAAGGTGTTGGGGAAGGTGTTACTCCTTTTCCTGGAGTGCTCCACATCACCCTTGATCTGTACATTATAATGCTGAGTGTTAAGCAAGGAGGCATCAAGTACCATATTTTAAGTCTTTATTATGACTCGACCTGAGATTGAACCCTGATTTCCCGGGCCATTGGCGAAATATCTACCTGCTAGGCCAATACAATGTCATAATCAACAACTATATAAAAAGAAAGAAAGAAATTGATTCACAAGGAAAATAAAAATAAGATCCTATTAGGTGCTATCAGTCCGGGCCAGAGTGGAACTGGGAGCGATGGCAATTAAGCCTCACAGATTGTTTAGAGTCATATCCAGGACACTCGTTGGTGGAGGGTCTTACTCCTCAGTGGAAGTGCAGTTGGTTTATTTTACAGCCCCAGCCGACTGGGCCAGGCAGAATAGTATAGATTCCACAAATGAAAGTGTTTTTTTTTATTCTATAGTTGATACATGAAACCTACTATAATGAAACGACAATTAGAAAGTTAAATTGTCGTTGATACACACACACACACACACACACACATGTATGTATATATATATATATATATATGCATATAAAGAGCTCGGTACAAGGTGTCCCAACAGCAAGTATATAAAGATCGGTTGAATATACTATTAAACCAAAAAATTATTTTCGCTCAACGAATGGATATATCAATTCACAGGATAATTTTTCGTCGCTTCCCTTATAAGATATCAACTCTTTTAAAAACTTTTCACAAAAATCTTATACATGCGATGACCAAAAGTCGAAACTAGTTAAGAGCACTCCAAGAATAAGTAACACAAATTAAAAAAATATATATCAATTTGTCTTATCAAGTTTTCTCATCTTTACACACACACACACACACACACACACATATATATATATATATAAGGTCAGCTAAAAAGTTTCGAGGCTAACCAAGATTCTCTCATCGAATGTGACTAAGGGAGGTATATTTTCTAATATAGGCCCCCTTCCAGTCCACATACTTCTTCCATCAGTGTTGAAGAACTTGGATCCTATTGGTCAAAAAAG
This sequence comes from Sepioteuthis lessoniana, assembly GCA_963585895.1. NCBI lineage: Eukaryota > Metazoa > Mollusca > Cephalopoda > Myopsida > Loliginidae > Sepioteuthis > Sepioteuthis lessoniana. Next base: position 88,258 of record CAUZXS010002437.1, on the reverse strand, counting down.
TCGTCCACAGCAGATATGACATCATCATATGAACTTTTCAGACGATGAACTTTCCAGCCCATTCTCATATATATATATATATATATATATATATATATTCTTTATATGATCCCAGGAAGAAATCCAAGGTGTAGGAGTATCTAATATGAGTACTCAATACTTACGGCTATTGATGTAATATCAATTTGGGATTAACGATACATCAACATTCAACGTGTAGAGCTAAAAATATTTTACATTATATATATATATATATATATATATATCAAACACATAAACATAACATACACACATACACAAATACACTGATACACATACAAAAAACCACACATACACATACACACACTTATATATATATATATATATGTATCATAAACTCTTGAACCTCCTAACCAAATACACACTTGGTGTGTACTGTGTAAGAAGAAATATATTTTTAGCTTTGTTGTCATATCTTAAGTTATTTCTGCCCGGTTAAATCTAAGTATTCCTGTTACACTCTGTGTGTGTGTGTGTGTGTGTGTGTGTGTGTGTGTGTGTGTGTGTGTGTGTGTGTGTGTGTGTGTGTGTTTTACTCCTTGGGTGGCTGTATGCTTATGTGACTTTGCTATGTATGTGCGGGACCAACACATGAAGCCATACATCTATGATTACTTTTTGAAAATTCTCCGCTCACCCCCGAGACTTTTCAGTGTTTATTTTCAAAATTAAGCCGGTTTGTAGTTATTCTATTTGACGGATATCGTCAATTTTCTCCAGAATTTTCTTCAGCGCCCTTGCTGTTGAGCGCCTGAGGGTTTCCGCCAAGAGCTGTCACTACGGGACACATTTCAGCCATTAGTCTTGCGCACAACGACGTCTCTCTTTGGAGTTCTCTGTATCCTGTTTGATGACGTCGCAACTTCCTGTCGACTGTTGCTATGACAACGGTGTCCGCATATGAAATGCCTTGTGATTTGAGGGACGCTTGAATTTATATCGGTGTGGAAAGGCGCAGTAGATATTTACTCACTTGTAATTCGGTTTGAGAGATTTTATGATATCTCGAAAGCGTTTTATTTTTATTTTCCTTGTAAATCAATTTCTTTCTTTTTTTTTATATAGTTGTTGACTATGTCATTGTGTTTCATGAGATATTTTTGTTTCATGAGACATCTTGTTTTAAAAGACATTTGCCCAATCGGCTGGGGCTGTAGAATACACTGACTACATCTCTGCGGAGGGGTAAAACTCCCCAATATGCTAAACACTCTTATGGTGAGACTCCAGTAATGCTGGAGCTTACAGAATGCGGAGTACTCCGTTATTGCCCTCGCTCCCTGGTCTACTCTGACCCGGATAGGTAGCACCTGATAGGGTATTATCTATGGGTCAAATAGAATTAAATAGTGACATCATCATCATCTTGTCGTGCCGCTAGCACGGATATCCCTGACCCTCTCTCGCCACTCCTCCCTATCGTTCATCGCCTCTGGCAGGTCTTCAGGGCTACATCCCGTATCCTCACATAGCTGCTGTATGTATGTTCGAACTGGCCGTCCTGCATTTGTCCGGCTATATGTGGGAGTCCATAGGAGTACATCACTTATGAGCTCGTCCCTGCTTCTTCAGTAGTGTCCTGCATGTCAGGTTAGTCTAACTTAGATAGTTTTCGTGTTGGGAGGCAGGTGGCCGTATAGTTGGTGCCGTGTAGGGTGTTACCGCCAGGACTTGTTCAATATTGCTCTCAACATTCTTGGGTAATTGTCGTCTAGCTTCTTCTCCAGCCGTTTAGTTAGCATCCCGGTAGTGCATCCATACAGCAGTATCGACACGACCGCCGCCTGGTAGAAACTGCATTTCATTTTATCGGTCAGGTCTGATTTCTATATGATCGATAGCCTATCGATAGCTGTCCATGCCTTCGTTAGCCATGTGCCGATGTCTTTTTCGGTTGATGAGACACTGCTTCCTAGGTAGGTGAAATCGTCAACCAGTTTCAGAGAGGTTCCGTCTATGTCGCTTGTTTGATTATAGCACATATATTCCGTTTTGTGTGCATTGACATGGAGGCCAATGCCTGCGGCGGCTCGTTCCAAACTATGCAGTAGTGTTTCGGCTTGGTCGGGTGTATTTGCCAGTATCGCTATGTCATCGGTGTAGTCGGCATCGGTAATTGTTTTTGCGGAGTACCTTCTGCCTCTTTTCTTTGTCAGCTCGAAGACGTTCTCTCTGATTTTATCAATCGATGTTCTAAGTACGTAGTCTAGACAGATGATAAAGAGGTATGAGGTAGGATGTCCCCTTGTAGTACTCCTGCTACAATGTCGAAGTATTCTGTGTCTCCATCCGGTGAACGTACTTTCACTTTGGTGTTTCTATAGAGAATCGTTATTGCTGCTACGGTTTCTTTAGGTAGGCCGTATGATAGTAGGATTTGTTCCATCTTCCCTCTGTGAATGAAATCGAAGGCCTTGGTAAAGTCAACACTTATGGTAAACTGAATTGTTTGAAATAGGGCTGTTTTCACATTTAAACTGCGTACTTATGCAAAACTGAATTGTTTGAAATAAAATTGTTTTTCTATGCTAAATTGAATTGTTTGAAATAGGATATTTTTTTTACATTGAGTCTGTGTACTTAAGCTGAATTGTTTGAAATAGGACTGTTTTGACATTTAAACTGCATACTTATGCAAAACTGAATTGTTTGAAATAAAATTGTTTTCGTATGCTAAACTAAATTGTTTGAAATAGGATATTTTTACATTGAATCTGTGTATTTATGCTAAACTGAATTGTTTGAAATAGAACTGTTTTGACATTTAACTGTGTGTAAATAAAAAGATATACTAAACTGAATAGTTTTAAAATTTTATCAAAATGACGTTAGATGAACCGAATAAGATTGATACGCCGTAAAACAAAACAACCAACCAAAAGACATTTTGCTTCCTCGAACTTTTTGTTTAAGGAATTAGTTTGGTTTCTTTGTTTAATGGCATATCAACACTTTTTAGGTTATTTAATGCCAAAGCCATTCTCCTAGAAGAACAGTAGTGGTACTATTTAACCCATAGCTGGGAGGATAAGGGGATGAATACCTTTCCCAAGGGTATTTGCCCGAAAGTGAACGTAATAGCGCGATTGGAGTACGAACTCGCGTACTACGACTCCGCAGTCCATCACTTTAACCATTACACCACGAGGACAACCCTTTGAGGAATTAATGACGATGTTATTGATATGAATGTTCTGAATATATACTTTCCATTATATAAGGCATCCACAGACAAACACACAAACACACACACACACACACACACAAACACCAACGCAAACACTCACATATACCAACAAAACACACAGAAATACACACAAACGTACACAAGCACAAACACACACATATACATACACACGTACACAAACAAGCACATACACAAGCGCACACACGTACACACATACACAAACACACACAAAAACACATACATATACATATACACAAACACACTCAAAAAACACACACATACGTACACATATATACATACATGCACACACATATACACGTAAACAAGCACACACACATACACACGCATAAACAAAAGCACCAACCCACACAAACACACACACATGCATGCACAAACACAAACATACACACACATAAAAATACATGCATATACACACACATACAAACATATATACACATAAACACACAAACACATACAAAGACCTGCCCAGTCAATGTATATACTGGCTGTATACCTTGCAGGTACTAACACTCCAGATCAGTGAAGGAGTACTCTTCATCTCTCAGTTCTCCAGAACTGGAGCCTCACCACCATATGCCGTTTAGTGTCATATCCAGAACACTACGTTTTAAGGACACTGCTGAAGACTACCCTTAAAACGAGGTGTTCTGGATATGACACTAAACTGCATATGGTGGTGAGGCTCCACTTCTGGAGAACTGAGGGATGAAGAGCACTCCTTCACCGATCTGGAGTGTCAGTACCAGTCCGGATCTCATTTTTACATCTAATAGTTTTGTATAAAAATTATGACCATTAGATTGGGATATTTAATACAATATGTGGGCAAATTATTTGTATTGGGAATGATTACTTGAAGCTATAAATGTTTACTAATAATTATTAGTAGTAGTAACTTGAAACAATATAACTGTTGTTACATAATAGCCGAGGGATTTCGGTTCATGCCTTTGAGTTTAGTTATGCTGAGAACCTTTCGGCTCAGCACATGGGTTAGTTAGGTGCAACATTGAGGCAGGTGTTAACGCGGGCGCGCACGGGTGGATGGAGGTGTCACTCAGATGTCACAATAGTCCGAGACGAAACGGAGTGACAGGGTGCGGGTGACGTCACGCACCGGAAGGGCGCAGAGGTTTGGGTGAGAATCTGAAGAAAGTTGAGAGTTGAGAATTAGACGCCAAACGAGAAGGATCGACTTTTGGAGCTCGCAGGCGCGAGGCGAACTTGCGCCCTATGGGGGGCCGCTCGAGTTGGGGGCCAAATGAATAAGACAGCATAGAAGATTGTCTCTCCTCCTTACGTCGAAACCTTTAACTCAAAGTTAATAAAAAGGTTTCGTACCTGAACAAGAAGTCGTTACGCGTTTTCGAATCCCGAGATTCCTATGTTCTTTATATGTTCTATTGTTATCAACATTCGATGTCCATTTCACCCATTTCGCACATGGCCATATTCGTGTATATGGCTATGTAACACTGTGAGCAGACAAATGACCATTATCAAATAGAAATAATCATACCATTGCAGTATCAAGAAACTCGATCTCGTCGTGACCCCGAGTGGTAAAAAATTGACGAACTCCAAAACTCTGTTAAACTACTCCAATGTTTATGTACTACTAGGTAGCAAGTAGCTGCCGGGAGAAAGAATGTGAGTATCGAAACATGAGACAACCGCTTCAGCTAGATAAAAATCTAAGCAGCATATCATGGTAGGAAAGAGAGAGCACACACAGACCTTGAATTACTTAATGGTTCTAACATGCTTGTCCGCTAGGTGGTGCGTAGCCTAACGCCTCCTTTGGAACGCACGTCCAACTTGGGGCTCATCAACTTTCTTCTCATTACATCTTCGAGTCTCGTGTTCTACTGACGTCTTCACCTTCTTACGTCTCACCGTCGACTCCCGAAAGGACAGAAGTCGTCCCATTACTTCCGCCTGTCGCGTCGGGGGCAGAGACATCCGCTTCCTGTGTACATGCGCAAACGACCCTCGGTCCTCTAGTCTTCCTTCGTCATTTTTAATTACCACGTGTGCCTCGGACTAGTTATTCGTCGACTATTCTCTGCAATATCGATTTATTCATTTTTTTATTCAGTTTCTTGTGAGCCGATCAATTACATTACTTAATTATTAAAAAACAATATAATTATCGAGTGAAAGTACGTTCACCAGATGGAGACACGGAATACTTCGACATTGTTGCAGGAGTACTACAAGGAGACACACTAGCCCCGTACCTCTTTATCATCTGTCTAGACTATGTGCTTAGGACTTCGATCGACAAAATCAGAGAAAATGGCTTCGAGCTGACTAAGAGAAGAAGCAAAAGATACCCCGCAAAAACAATCACGGACGCCGACTACGCTGATGACTTGGCGTTACTAGCGAATACGCCTAATCAAGCAGAGACACTACTGCATAGTTTGGAACGAGCCGCGGCTGGCATTGGCCTCCATGTCAATGCAAACAAAACTGAATATATGTGTTACAACCAAACGGGCAACATTGCCACGCTAGACGGAGCCTCTCTGAAACTAGTCGACAAATTCACCTACCTAGGAAGTAGCGTCTCATCAACCGAAAAAGACATCGACACACGACTGACGAAGGCATGGACGGCTATCGATAGGCTCTCGATCATATGGAAGTCGGACCTAACTGATAAAATGAAACGCAGTTTCTTCCAGGCAGCGGTTGTGTCGATACTGCTGTATGGATGCACCACATGGACGCTTACGAAGCGGCTGGAGAGGAGGCTGGACGGAAATTACACAAGAATGTTGAGAGCAGTATTAAACAAGTCCTGGCGACAACACCCCACGAGACTCCAACTATACGGACACTTGCCCCCCATCACGAAAACTATACAAGTTCGACGAACCAGACACGCAGGACACTGCTGGAGAAGCAAGGACGAGCTCATAAGCGATGTACTCCTATGGACCCCCACATATGGATGTGCAAGAGTGGGACGACCAGCACGAACTTACATACAGCAACTATGTGAGGACACAGGATGTAACCCTGAAGACCTGCCGGAGGCGATGAATGATAGGGAGAAATGGCGAGAGAGGGTCAGGGATATCCGCGCTGGCGGCGCGACATGATGATGATGATGATGAGATAGGAATAATTGATATATGTAAGGTAAAGCTGTCTCCCTTTAGTCGAGGGCGACCAGAAGGCTCCCTTTTCAATAGCTACTACACCGAGGTGTAGGGGAGGGCGCTTCTCCTTTCCCTGGATTGGTCCACTTTACCCTTGAAACGTACCTTATAATGCTGTAAGTTAAGCAAGGAGGTATCAAGTGCCACTTTTTGAGTCTTTGGTATGACTCGACCTGAGATTGAACCCCGGTCTCCCGGGCCATTGGCGAACTCTCTGCCGCTAAGCCAACTGGAAATGTACAAAAACTTTTTAGAGTACCCTCAAAAATGTAAATATAAACGCAAAATGACGTGATTTCCTAATCTTAACGTATAATATAACCCCAGACGAGTTGACGTGTCGTTAAACCAATAAAACAAACGAAAGCAATTGTTAAATTTTACAAATGGAATCTTTAAAACACTTACATGATATTTAAACTGATTATTTTTAGTTGCCGTAATCCAGTAAGTATTTTAAAGTAGGGAATCATCAAAACAGGATTGAATTTCCATTAACATATGACAAGTTCCATTAAATGAGAGCTTTATCGGAAATCAAACTCAGGCAAAAATTTCTTTTGACTGCGAAAAGTTTACTCCTCCCAATAAAGGTACCTTATCTAATAAATGTACCTCATCGAAATGAAGGTACCTCAACCCAATAAAGGTACCTCCACCCAATAACGGTACCTTCTCAAGTAAATGTGCCTTCTCGAAATGAAGGTATCTCAAACCAATAAAGGTACCTCCACCCAAGGAATGTACCTCCACCCTATGACGGTACATTCTCTAGTAAATGTACCTCATCGAAATGAAGGTACCTCAACCCAATAAAAGTACCTCCACCCAATAATGGTACCTTCTCTAGTAAATGTACCTCATCGAAATGAAGGTACCTTAACCTAATAAAGGTACCTCCGCTCAATGAATGTACCTCCACCCAATAAAGGTAACTTATCTAATAAATGTACTTCATCGAAATGAAGGTACCTCAGCCCAATAAAGGTACCTCCACCCAACAAATGTACTTCTAGTCAATAACGGTACGTCCTCCCAATAAAGGTACCTCCTCCCAATAAAGGTACCTTCTCTAGTAAATGTACCTCATCGAAATGAAGGTACCTTAACCTAATAAAGGTACCTCCGCTCAATGAATGTACCTCCACCCAATAAAGGTAACTTATCTAATAAATGTACTTCATCGAAATGAAGGTACCTCAGCCCAATAAAGGTACCTCCACCCAACAAATGTACTTCTACTCAATAACGGTACATCCTCCCAAATAAAGGTACCTCCTCCCAATAAATGCACCTCCTCTCAATAAAGTACCTTCCCTCAATAAAGGTACTTCAACCCAATAAGTGAACCTCCTCCCAATAAAGATATCTACTTCCAATAAAGGTACCTTCACCCAATAACGGTACCTTCTCTCAATAAATGTACCTCGTCACAATAAAAATACCCTGAACCATTAAAGGTACCTCGACCCTGTAAGGATACACCCACTCAATAAAGGTACGTTCTTCAAATAAAAGGTAACCTCACCCAATTAAGAATCTGTGCTCATACAAAAGAAAATACTTTAGAATTGAAGAAAAAGATCCCATGAAGAAAGAGAAATTTAATGCGGTTATGCTGGATACAAAATTGATAATCAGCTGATTAATATTAATCTTGTTTTAGTATTAATGCCACGAACAATCTTACCTCGAAGAAACAGAAGGTGTGCTCTCTCTCTGTTACCAGCACGCGGAAACCAGAAGAAGAAAAGGACGCAAGAGGTGTGACTTATTTTATGGTGGAGAAAGTGATAAGCCTAAGTGAAGTGGCGAGATTTAATGAGCATATAAGAAACTAAATTTGAGGTGGAAAAAGCAGAGCAGTATTTTGCTGTCAAGTTCAAGCCATAACCCGGCATACGTGCCCGGATCCCCACTTTAATCGGCCTTCGGGCTTTTGACTATGTGTCAAGTCGTGTCTGGTGGGAGGCTGCGACAAATAAACAGAGCAGTATTTTGCTTATGTCTGATTGGTGAAGATCCATCAGTTTATTTTGAGTGTTAAATAATTTGACTACCCCAACCAATAGGTTGATTCCACTGCGACTAGACTTCTAAAACCACGAACACTTGTATACATGGATAAACTTTCGATATTTACCTCTCAGAATTCACATTAATCTGAATAATCTGGAATCATTAAACGTGTGAAGATGATAAACCGCACCAGACTGTGAGATGCTGAGCTCGCCTGATACTCTCCGAGTGCTACTAGGCGAATTTGCATCTATGGCCTGGAGCGCAGCCTCGGAATCTACACTTTTAGATCTACTTGATTTTGCTTGATTGCTAAAGTTCTTTCAACCCGAGCGAAATATATTAAACCATTTGGTGACAGTACACTGATCAACTGCACTTTCACCTTTCCCTCAAATACCTGTTTTGGCTGGGGGGGGGAGTTGTTTTGTTTTTTGCTTGCTTCCGAAGTCGTAAAGCAAAAGTTCCTGAATTAGACTACGTTGCAAGTTCATCTGTGAGGTTTTCAACTCGAAAACAGAATGAATCAATGTGTCAGCGTACCAACTACCACTATACTACCAACTGTAGCGGGAACCTTTCACGGCTTGAACTGTTTCAACCACGTGATGTACGCACCGCAAACCAACACGCACAAAATAAAGCAAAACTTTTGACTCACCCTTGTCAAATAAATAACCTGCTGCAAATTCAAGATTTAATCTCTTACTGGTATTCTCTTCTTGATCACAGTGGGAACTTTTCAACACCCCCCTTACATATATATATATATATGTGTGTGTGTGTGTGTGTGTGTGTGTGTGCACGTGTGTGTGTGTGTGTGTGTGTGTGTGTGTGTGTGTGTATCTTCTTTTTTAAGAGTGGTTCTCTGAAACTTGTGGACAAGTTCACCTACCTCGGAAGCAGCATCTCATCTACAGAAACTGACATCAATATACGACTAGTGAACGCTTGAACTGCTATCGATAGGTTATCGATCATATAGAAGTCAAACCTATCCGATAAAATAAAACGCATTTTTTTCCAAGCAGTGGTCGTGTCAATTCTATATGGATGCACCACATGGACCCCGTCTAAGCGTTATAGAGAATAATCTTGACGGGAATTGCACAATAATGCTACGAGCTATATTGAACAAATTCTGAAAGCAATATCTAACAAAACAACAGCTGTACGGCCACCTACCTCCCATCTCTAGAACCATCCAAATAAGACGGACAAGAGATGCCGGACACTGATGGAGAAATAAGAACGAACTCATAAGCGACGTTATCCTATGGACCCCTTCACACGGACGTGCATGTGTTGGACGACCAACTCGAACAACTTCAACGGTTCTGTACGGACACAGGATGTAGTCTAGAAAACCTCCCGGAAACAATAGAGGATAGAGACGAATGACAAGAGAGAGTCAGGGAAATCTGTGCTAGGAGCTCGACATGATGATGATGAATACATGGATTCTAATGATATAATTTTTAGCGAAACATTCTCGAGCGCTTTCAGTAAAAAAATTGTCATTAGAATCCAACTATACGTTTATGTAATTTTTTTTTCAATTTAAGAAAACTTTTTTTTTAACTTTTTAAAAACATGTGTCTGTGTGTGTGTGTGTGTGTGTGTGTTATCATTTTTTTAGCACTCTCTTAAACAGAAAGAGAACGACCGATGTAGAAGTTAAAATTGTTATAAAAATATTTATAAGCATTTTTGTAATATAATTACAGAATGATTTTTTTATATTAATCATTTTTCGTTAATTATATTTTATCGTTCGGTTTGGTTAGGCTTTGAACTATTCGGCTCTTAGTGCAGGCGCACACACATTGAGTTCAGTTCACGCTCGCGCGGAGAGGATATGACAATCACAAATGTCATAATAAAAACCCCAGATAGGAAATGGTGTCATACCCGGAAGCGATGGGCTGTGAATTTGGTGATTTTGAAAAAGACGTTAGTTGAGTTCCGACTCCGGGCCTGGCCAGTCCAGCTGGGGGTTATGGGATTCGCAGCGCGTTTGTTGGATCAGATAGTACTGTCAGCATAGTAAAAATTGTGTCTCCTCTCTCCTCGAAAGAAAGAAGTTAATAAACGTTTCGTACCTGAACAACAGAGAGTCTTCAGTGTTTCGTATTTCCCTGCATCTGTATATCTGTATAGTTGTATTGTGACTATACAACATTTTCTCTGTTGATATTATTTGTCGAATGAAAAGTGTGTCATTGAAAAGAAGCCTAAATAAATACTTATAGATTTATATCAAAAAATCATTTAACGTTCCAATGTATATTTAGCGTTATATATCAAACTTCAGGACAATATAACAAATTAACAAGTTCACACAGATCAATGGGGATAAAGTTCTATCCCGAGCACAGGTTTTTAGGTGGCACAAGACATTTTCGGATGGTCGTAAAACATTGAAAGATCAACCCCATCTTTGTCGAGGTCATAAAATAGAGAAAATGCGACAATAGTGCAATTGTTCATAAGATCTAATCGAGGTTTGACGGTGATAATTATTGGTGATAAATTTACATTGATCAGCTGATTGTTAATCAGGGTTGCTAACCTGAATTTTTTATAACAATCAGTTTGATGTTCTCGGTAAAGAATGATACTCTTGAACAGACTTACTTCTTTCTTCGTTTAATGGCATATCAACCTTTGTTAGGTTATTTAATGCCAAAGCTATTCTCCTAGAAGAACGGTAGTGGTACTATTTAACCCATAGCTGGGAGGATAAGGGGGTTCATACCTTTCCCAAGGGTATTTGCCCGAAAGTGAACGTAATAGCGTGACTGAAGTTCGAACTCGCTTACTACGATTCCACAGTCCATCGCTTTAACCATTACACCACGAGAACACCCCCTTGAACAGACTTAGTTTTCATCCACCAAATTATTTTTTCCACATAGTCACTTCTAGTGGCTTTGTATTTTCGCCAGCAATCGAAAAAAAAAACAAATCTCGTAAAAATTCGCACCAGTAAAAGCAACCCACTTTTTCTAAGAAGCGTTGATGGCGCCGTTGTCAAGAAAATGTCCACATCGTCCATATTCTTATCGACACAATTCATGCAGATATGAATATATTGCAGTACAAAAAGATAAAAAATAAATTCATATAGCAGATAAGTAAATTATACATAATTATGCTATTTTAGTTTTGGTTAGAAAGAGTCAATGCTGTAGAGTTTGGTCATAAACAATACCTGATAATATCCGTTTTGATTGTATAATATTCCATTAAAAATAATAAATCCTGGTATCTTTGGTTTAAAAGAAAATTGACTTTTTATTAAATAATTGTTGAGGATATTTATTTCATGGGTGATACTGTAATATTTAGGTTGGTTGGTTTGGTTTTATGGCATATCAACCATTGTAGGATATTTAATGTCTAATCAATTTTATACATATAAACAGTTCCATTTCAAACTATCAATTTTACCATAAGTACAATTTTTGTTTACACAGTTAAATGTCAAAGCAGTTCTATTTAAAATAATTCAGTTTAGCATAAGTAAACAGTTTAGTTTCATTTGACCTTTAGATAGGACCCTATCAGGTGCTACCACTCCGGGTCAGAGTGGACCTGGGAGTAATGGCAATGAATAGGTACTTTGTATTCCCCAAAGCTTCAGTATTACTGGAGCTTCACCATCAGATTGTTTAGCACATTATCCAGGACACTCGTTGGGGGAGTTTATCCTTCTGCAGAGATGCAATCGGTGTATTCTGAAGCCCAGCCGACTGGTCAATGTAATATCTAATAACATTCGTTTTGATTGTATAATGTTCCACTAGAAATACTAAATTCTTGCTAGTTTGGCTCTAAAAAAATTAGCTTTTTATTAAATAATTGTTAGGGGTGTATTTATCTATGGGCAATATTGTAATGTGTATAAATTTTGAATTTGTTCTTCACCTCCGACTTTTTTTTCATTCATATTTGTAGCTTGAATTTACACTTTTTTATTCGCTTTATAACGGAAACCAATTTTCTCCCCTCAATAATTTATTGTGGATTCTTTATTGCCATCTAAGAATAAACAAGGTCAAATTTAGCTGGTGATACAGTCCACTATATTTGAAACAAAACGTCTCTGGCTTTTTTCTCTATTGGTAGAAATGTCAACATTACAGTCAATGTAATGTTTCCATCAAGCCACACCTGACAAAATTGTATATAATATTATTCCAATAATCTTTTATTCATTTATACACCTTTAAGTTAATCAACACCTATTAGAACATTGCTTTTCTCGGCGAATCAATCAATACATACTTTTCTTTTTTCATTGTCGAGCGTCTTTTCTTCGATTTAGAATTAAAGTAATTCATGAAAAGTTTTGGCTTATTTTAATATCGTTTATAACTTTATTTCTTCGAAAGTTAACGATAAGAAAGCCACATTCAATTTGTTCGTGACTGATATCAGTGCTAAACAACTTTTTATTTAACCTTTTGAAATTGTTGCTATTGTAAAAACAGGTCGATTTTTTACGTGCTTTCTAAAAATAATTTTAGTCGTTTTTATTTTACTCGTTTTTCTGTATTTTATAAACGTGGCACTTGTTTAAAATTAGCGTCTGTTCAGGAATGCACAGATATATGCGCAACAATTGTCGCACAGCGTTGTATTATAATATGAAAACCAGTCCAAACACTAACCCTAACCCTAACCTTTATCTCAAAAAGAAACACGCTCAGTCAGCAGAACTTAGAATACGTAAACTGTATCCTCTGCAAATAGGTAAGACCTTCCTCTCGGACAAAAGAAGGTATCCTGGATATGACACTAAACTGCATCTGATTGTGCAGTTTCCGCTCTGGAGATTTGGGGAGTGTGAATTATCCCTTCATTGTCATTACTCCCAGGTCCACTCAGAAAAGAAGTGGTAGTAATTGTTAGGATCCAATACATTAGTTTAGATAGATCCTATCGTATTCGACAGGACTTTTGGTTTGGTTGGGTTTTATGGCATATCGACCCTTGAAGGTTATTTAATGCCAAATCCTCTTTATGCATATATATTAAATATATATGATTTGACTGGGTTGTATTGTATGGACTATCAACCCTTGAAAGTTATTTGATGCTAAATCCTGTGTATACATATATATCAAATATATAGGATTTGGTTTGGCTGGGTTTTATGGCATATCAACCATTGTAGGTTATTTGATACCAAATCCTCTTTATACATATATATTAAATATATATATATATATCATTTGTAAACACATTTTGTAGAAAAAATTCTTAAATGAACATGAGCTTTTTTGGCACACATTTTAATGGTTTCAAGTATTGCAATATAACAGTCACTATTTAACATGAATCATTTGTTAGCACACAGTTTGTTCTAGTTGACCCATAGATAGAACCCGATCAGGTGCAACCACTCCGGGTCAGAGTGAACCTGGGAATAATGGAAATGAAGGATTACTCCACATTCCCCAAATTATCGATACTGGAAACCCCTCTCCATCAGAGATGCAGTCGGTGTATTCTACAGCCCCAGTCGACAGGGCTGAACAGGACCATGTACAAAAAAAAAAAACACTCTGAAGACAGAACTATACAAAAAATGTAGATATGAACGTACAATGAAAGTGATTCTCTAACCTCAAAGCATAAAATAACCTTACAGGTTGACAAGCCGTTAAAATAAATAAATCAATTGATCCTAATAAGGACTTTATAAAAAAAAAAGACAACTGAAAATGTCTTATACTTTGTAATGAATTTGGTCTCGACTAAAAAATGAACTGCTTTTTGTTATTTGGTTTTATAATGACGTCTGTTTAATTGATATCATTTAAATCCAAATTGTTTACAACTCTGAGTGACGTCAAATTTTCATCATACAACGTGTGGAAGCACGTGCGATACCCTACCCTCATCAGCCGCCAACCAGGGTGATAACACAGTTTCGGTAGCTCAAGGCTAAATCCAAATTGTTTACAACTCTGAGTGACGTCATAATTTATTGTGTTCATTTATTCACATTCCGGAAAAGACAACAGTTCTAAACAAGTAATCAAAGCGTAAATGTTGTTTGAATTATATAGGATTCCATAAAATGCTTTTTGTAAACAATCTACTTTCTTTCTTTTGAGAGGTTGGAGGTTCGCATACAGTAATAGTTAGCAACTATGATAACAAACCCTTGCATTTGTGCACGATTCTGTCTAAGCTCTCCATAATTTTGGCCTTGTGCCAAACTAAACGAAACATTGTATACGGATATTTTTTTTTCTTTCCGTAAATTCTAATTAAGAATGCCGATAGTTATGAAAGTTTAAAAAGTGAGTAAACGATCAAAATGATGCGCGTTCCTAATTACGTTACCATAGAAGAATGTCGCTTATGAGTTCGTACCTGCCTCCCTGAAAATGCCCAGCATATCTTGTCCGTCTTACTAGGATAGGTTTTTGAGATATGAGGTGGGTCACCGTACAGTTGCTATTTTGTGGGGTGCTGCTTCTTGGATTTGTACAAAAACAGCAACAGTTCCTATCAAGCTTTTTCTTTAAAGGCTTCATTTGAGACCAGGTGATGCAGGGGTCGAATAGTACGGACCCGGCTACCACTGGAAAGAAATACTTTTTGTAATTTTCTGTGACATTTTGGGGGGGAGTATTGTTTTGTTTTGTTTTTTTCATTTGAAAAATGTAATTGTTTTTCCCTTGAAGTGTATACACTTAGAAAATGCCAAAATTTATTTCAGAAAAATGAGACTTTTTTAAGAATGGTTGATTGATTGATTTAAACGGCATGTCAACATGACTAGGGTTATTTCATGCTTAAAAATCAGGAAAATGCATTCATTGTCCATTTATATTTACCTTCTTTGTATAGTTGTTTTTTGGTTTGGTTTCTTTGTTTAATGGCATATCAACTCTTTTTAGGTTATTTAATGCCAAAGCTATTCTCCTAGAAGAACAGTAGTGGTACTATTTAGCTGGGAGGATAAGGGGGTTCATACCTTTCCCAAGGGTATTTGCCCGAAAGTAAACGTAATAGCGCGACTGGAGTACGAACTCGCGTACTACGATTCCGCAGTCCATCGCTTTAACCATTACACCACGAGGACACCCCCCCATGTTTGTTTGTTTTTGTTTTTTTTTGTTTTTTTTTTGCACATGGCTAAATGATATCAAGTATTCGTGTCTATTACAAATAATTATATTGTTTCAAGTAATTATTTCTATTTAATAATAATCTTTTATTTACACACTATTATATAATTTCAAGTAACTAATAATAATCCTGTATAAACAATTATAGCTTCAAGTAACTATTCTTAATACAAAGGATTCTCAGTTATATATAAAAAAAACATAAAGTATTCCTAATACAAATAATTTGCACACAAAATTAGCTGTGATATATTTAGAGAGAGAGCCAGCTTGCAGTCACTGAGAGCGCCCCGCTGGGAGCGGTAGCCCGCAAGACCTCCGGTTGAGTACCCCGATCGAGAAGCAGAAGAAGTGCTAAGTGAGGTCTTAAAGATGATACAGCGTGCTATGGTCAAGAGAAATTAAGGGTCAATATAGCAATCTGTCTATGTATGTCTATCTCCGTCTGTCTCTCACATACTACAGAAGCTTCAAGCCCTTTTAAGAATAAAGTGTTAGAAATATATTTTATAAAGAAGTGTTATCCTTCATCCCTCATTATGACTACGTAACATGGTGTGGGATGTTTTCCTGAACCAGTAGAAATACCCACCCTTCCCAGACAAGGCATTTGAAGAACATAAGGGAATTATCTTTTGCAAATTATAAGTTGAGGGCCCCTCATGTGTCTCCGTATTCAGTGGGTACGCTAGACAGAGGCTGCTACTAGTAGAGGAGACACACGCACAGTTAAGTTCAGGTCTCAGCAGACACACGCATTTCCTACCAGCAGCATAGAGAAAAATAAGGTCTGTCCGTTAAGTCGCAGTGCTCCGTGGTAACTGCGAGAGAGTTTCTCTTTGGCGGCACTTTTTAGGCATCTCCACTTTAAGAGACAGGCTTCTAAAATTAGTCGACAATTTCGCACAGTTTGCCTGCAACAGCTCATCTACTGAAAGTAATGTCAACATACGCCAAGCGAAGGCATGGACTGATATCGACAGTCATATGGAAATCTAATCTATTTGATAAAATAAAACCAAATCCTGAAAGCAACACCTTAAAAAAGCAGCTGTATGGCCACTTACTTCCCATCTTAAAAATCATCCAAATAAGTCGAACAAGATATGCTGGACACTGCCGGGGAAGCAGGCACAAACACATAAGCAACGTTTTTCTATAGACCCCCAACACATAGACACGTCAGTGTTGACCGACAAGGAAGAACTGACATCACCACTGAATGGACCTGTCGGGGGCGATGGATGATA
This sequence comes from Sepioteuthis lessoniana, assembly GCA_963585895.1. Lineage (NCBI taxonomy): Eukaryota > Metazoa > Mollusca > Cephalopoda > Myopsida > Loliginidae > Sepioteuthis > Sepioteuthis lessoniana. The sequence continues at coordinate 71,421 of CAUZXS010002437.1, read as the reverse complement.
GAGACGGACGGAGAGAGAGAATCAGGGAAAACTGTGCCGTCAGCGTAACTTAAAAACTATATATATATATATATAGAGAGAGAGAGAGAGAGAGTAAAACATATCTAACATTTCCAGTATGTTCGAATGTTAGTCCAGTTGGCTGGGGCTCTTGAATACACCGACTGAGGGGTAAGACTCCTCCAACAAATGTCCTGGATATGATACTAAACAATCTGATGGTGAGGCTCCAGTAATGCTGGAGTTTTAGGGGATGCAGAATACCCCTTTATTGCCATCGTTCCCAGGTTCCTAAGGCCCGAAGTGGTAGCACCTGATAGGGTCTTATCTATTGATTAAATAAAACTAAATAGTGTACTTATGTTAAACTGAATTATTTGAAATAGAACTGTTATGATATTTAAACTGCGTACGTATGCTAAACTGAATTGTTTGAAATAGAACTGTTTATACAGAGCTCATTGGCTTAAAGGGTTGAGTATTCGGGAGACCGGGGTTCAATCCCAGGTCGCGTCATACCAAAGACTCAAAAAAGGGTACTTGATACTTCCTTGCTTAATACTCAGCATTATAAGGAACGTATCAAAGGTAAAGTGGAACAATCAAGAGAAAGGAGTAGCACCCTCTCCTACGCCTCGGTGTAGTAGCTATTGAAAATGAAGCCTTCGAGTCGCCCTCGACTACAGTCACTAACAACAACTTATATGAATGTGGCATTAAATAACCTACAATGGTTGATATGCCATAAACCAAACCAACTACGTTCGAATGTATATATATATGTACGAGGATCATTAAATAAGTTTCCAGATTTTTTCGTATGGGCACTTTTATTGATAGTACACACATGAAACTCTAGTCCCCTTCGAACTAATCTCCTCCGGCTGCAATGCACTTGTTGTACCGTTCCAACAACTTCTCCAAGGCCCCATGGAAGTCCTCTTGCGTGAGCGTGTCAATGACCTTCGTCACAGCCTCTTTCATCTCTTCAATTGTCTCATAACGACAGCCTCTGAGCTTAGGGAAGAACCGAAAGTCACAGGGAGCAAGGTCTGGACTATAGGGACGGTGAGGAACTGTCTTAATGTCCGTCTTGGTCAAATAGTCTGTGACAAGGATGGAGTTGGGGACTAGTGCATTGTCCGGGTGGAAATGCCACAAACCCGATTTGAAGAGTGCTGGCCTCTTCCCTAGGAATCTCTGCCTGAACTCCCTTAAAACCTCAACATAGTAACCCTAACCCTAACCCTTTGGCCAATCAACTCTGGTATATTGACTTCCTTACTCCTCCCACACCTCTCATCATCCCTCACAGACTCCCTGCCTTCCTTGAATCTCTTATACCACTCAAAAACTGATGCTCGATTCATGCAAGATGCTCCAAAAGCAGTCTGAAGCATTCCATACGTTTCTGTGGTATTTTTTCCAAGTTTAAAACAGAATTTTATTGCATATCGTTCGTCTAGAGTGTCGTCTCGTCCAGATTGCATTTTTGAAATTCACCAGCTGTGACAATTAGGCTTTAGTAAGGTGTATTCCAATTGCTGCTGTAGCTGTTCATTTGAAGCTGAAATCATAAAAATTGGTCAGTCATCTCATAAGATGTATAGCAATATTATACTGAACTTTCAATAGTCTACGACAATCTTAAATGCCTGTACAAAAAAATCTGGAAACTTATTGAAGGCACCACGTACCTGTTACCCAATACAAACGACACATTGTAGCTAGATTTTCATTTGAGAAACATACTTAAAAGATAAAGCCTTTTCCAGTCCTGTTTGTAACTGAATTATAATTTTGTTGTGATCTTTGTGAACATCACTTTTAATTATCCAAATTCTTCCTATAACAGAGATAACTACGAAAACATGTTAATTAAGATCTTTCACTCCTTCCTAAATCATCATCATCATGTCGTGCCGCCAGCACGGATATCCTTGACCATCTCTTGCCACTTTTCCCTTTCGTTCATCGCCTCCGGCAGGTCTTCTGGGTTACATCCTGTGTCCTCACATAGCTGCTGTATGTAAGTTCGGGCTGGTCGTCCTGCTTTTGCTTGGCCATATGTTGGGGTCCATAGGAGTACGTCACTTACGAGCTCGTCCAAGCTTCTCCAGCAGTGTCCGGCGTGTCTGGTTCGTCTAACTTGTATAGTTTTCGTGATGGGAGGCAAGTGGCCGTACAGTTGGCGTCTCGTGGGGTGTTGTCGCCAGGACTTGTTCAATATTGCTCTCAACATTCTTGAGTAGTTGCCGTCAAGTTTCTTCTCCAGCCGTTTGGTTAGCGTCCATGTAGTGCATCCATATAGCAGTATCGATACAACCGCTGCCTGGAAGAAACTGCGCTTCATTTCATCGGTCAGGTCTGATTTCCATATTATTGAGAGCCTATCTATAGCCGTCCATGCTTTCTTCAGTCGTGTGTCGATGTCGTTTTCTGTTGATGAGACGCTACTTCCTAGGTAGGTGAATTTGTCCACTAACCTCAGAGAGGCTCCGTCTAGAGTGGTAATGTTGCCCGTTTGGTTTTAACACATATATTCAGTTTTCTGCGCATTGACATGGAGGCCAATGCCTGCTGCAGCTCGTTCCAAACTATGCTGTAGTGTCTCTGCTTGATTAGGCGTATTCGCCACTAACGCTAAGTCATCAGCGTAGTCGGCGTCTGTGATTGTTTTTGCGGGGTACCTATTGCTTCTTTTCTTAGTCAGCTTGAAGCCATTTTCTCTGATTTTGTCGATCGAAGTTCTAAGCACGTAGACTAGACAGATGATAAAGAGGTATGGGGCTAGCGTGTCTCCTTGTAGTATTCCTGCAACAATGTCGAAGTATTCCGTGTCTCCATCTGGTGAACGTACTTTCACTTTTGTGTTTTTGTAGAGGATGATTATTGCTGCTACGGTTTCTTTTGGTAGGCCGTAGGCTAGTACGATTAGTTCCATTTTCCCTCTGTGGATGGAATCGAAGGCCTTGGTAAAGTCGACAAATAGTAATGTCGCCCGAAGGTTTTTTTGCCCGGACGCCTTCAAGGATTCTACGGATGGTCAATATTTGTGAGGTTGTGGATCTATTTCTCCGGAAGCCATTTTGGTTTTTCCTAAGGATGTTGTCTATTTTGGGTTCTATGCGGTTTCGTAGTAGGGCATTGTAGATTTTGGCTGCTATGGATGTAAGTGTTATACCTCGGTAGTTCTTGGCTAATCCAAGGTCGCCTTTTTTAGGGAAAGGAAGGATGCATCCCTTCATCCATCTTTCTATCCTATTTTGACTATAGACAGCGTTGCATTGCCGGAACAGTATATCGTCGAATTGTCTAGTCTTCCACTCTTCAGCTGGGATCTCGTCTAGCACTGAAACTTACCTATTTTTAATTTTTTTAAGAACCGAGTCGAGTTCTTCTTTGGTGAAAGGCCCTAGTTTAATGTCTAATTGCTTACTGATAATTCTGGTGATTGGTTCAACTGTTATTTTCGGCGGGCTTCCTAGTAGATTTTTGAAATGCTGTTCCCACAGTTTTACTCTTTCTTGTTGGCTTGCAGCTTTCAATTTTGCTTTGGCTGTGCTCTTCCTTCTACTTACTTCGTTTATTGTTTGCCAGACTATCCTGGATTGTCTATCTTCCACCGAGTCTCTAATCTTACCTACCTGATTTTGTATGTATTCTGCCTGTTCTTTTAGATATATTCCTGCAAATTGATATTGTGCCTTTTCTAGTTTTCGGGCATTTGTGTTTGTTGGGTTCTTCCAATAGCTTTTGGAGACAGTTTTCACGAGTGCACGTTTTTCTCTAACCTCTGACGTTTCTCAAGGGACTCTATATTTAGTTCTAGGTTTTGTTGGGATACACTTTGATGCCGCCTCAAGGTGTGCTTCAACAAAATTTTCATATTCGTCATTTGGGGTAACTTTTTCTGTCTTCTCTTGTAGTGTTTCGAATCTGTTTTTTAATTCTAATGCATATTTGTCCCTAATGTCTCTGTTGTTAAGTAGGGCCCAGTCATAGTGCCTAGTTGTCGCTGTTCGTGTGGCGTTTTTTCGTAGGCTTAGACGTATTTTGGCCGTGACTATTCGATGATCGGAGGACACACCCTCGAAAGTGGAGTATGCCTCGCAATTCATCGCACTAATTTTTCCATTTTCTATTTATAAAGAGGTAGTCTATCTGTGCTTTACTCTTGTTCGCATATGTGTGGGTCCATAGTTTTCCCTCCCTTTTTTGAAAGTTTGTATTGAGGCAAGTTAATCTATTTTCTATCATGAAATCAATTAGATGTTGTCCATTCCTGTTTGACGTGTTGTGTAGGCTGTATTTGTTGTTTCTGTTTTTCCCGATTTGTGCATTCATATCTCCGCCAATGACTAGCAGGTTGTGTTTCGGAATGCTACGTACTAGGGAGGATAGCTCCTCGTAGAAGGTGACTAGTTCAGTTTCTTCGCTAACATTGGTAGGGCTGTAGCAGGAGATGATCGTTGCTTTGGGGTTGCCATTAAACGTTGCGGCCATCATCCTAGGTTGTATTCTCTCAATGCTATTAGGTGTTTTTAGCGCTCTTGGTCCTATAAGCATTCCCACCCCTCCTACCGATGCATTGACAGGGTTTTTCCATGCCGATACAGTCACCAGCATCCATCCATTGCCAGTTTCGTGATATTTGATATCTTCGGTGTGAGTGTATCGATGTTCTTATTTGCATTAACGAAGAAATGCTGCCTAAATATACATATATATCTATATATATATATATATATGTATGGGGGGGTATAGGCGTTTTTTTCATGGGTTTTCTGATTGTTTTTGTATGGGTTGAAGTTTAATAGCATATGCCTTTTCTATGCGATATTAAATGAGATTTCTGGCTGATTATTTGATCTGAAATCTCACTGCTGACACCAAATGCCAGCATTTTAACTCCGAGCCTATGCACCTATGTATATATGTGCCAATATGTATGCTCATTGATAAGGTACCAGTATAGTCGTATATATCTCGATACGTAAACACCTCTGTGCACATATATTGCGTGCCTTGTGATTTGGATCCGATATTTTTCATTAAAGGGAATCCTGGTTAAAAATAAAATTAAAAAAAGAAAATGGTAATTTTATGACGAAAGCTTGCATTTTATCGATCCAGTCACAGGAATCAAACGCAACGAAGTCTCAAAAGGCAAATGCTAGTCAATTTGCAACATGGTGTATGGTTAGACATATACATATACACTGGCCACACGCACACACGACAAAGATAGACACATTTGTATACACACAAATGGCCGTAGATATAAATGAATGGTAGGAGACAGAGCGAAGAGGATGGACGACAACGAGGCTGTCTTTCTTGTGTGAAAAATGAGACGTGGGCGTGACGCAAATCTGACGTTCTTCTTGACGTCATACTCACATAAGTTTATCTCCCGGGATAGGAGAGTGTAAAACAGTCAACGTTATGGTAATTAACTCAACCAATAAACAAGCAATGCTCTTTTTGGTTTGTTTGGGTATTTTTTTACATTTAAATATGTTTGTTTTGGTTTGGTTTCTCTTTTTAATTTTAATTCATTCCCTTTTTTTAAAACCTTTTATCTGACATTTTATTTACTGCTTTCTTTTCCTTTGTTTTTCATTTAATTATTTTTATTTCTGTAATCCTTTTTTTTTTATTAGAAGAAAATTCACTTACAACTCCAATGTTTCTTTCTTTTTTTCTTTTTTTTTTTCTTTTTTGTATCTGACATTCATCTAGGCAATAACTACTGCGAGGATGAAAGAAAATCTATTTAATTTTTTTTAAAAATAATGAAATTACAATTAGACTTGTTTCTTGTCGTATTGTTCTGTTTAGTTTTATTTTCTTTATTCCTGGATTAAATTTTATTTTCGAGTTTCTCTTATTTTAAATAAATATCCCCTAAAAACGGCCGTAATTGGGAATTATAGTTGGCTATAAAATCTTGGAAGAGAAGAAGAAAAAAAAATGAAAGAAAAATTGTCTGTTTTAAGAATCAGCGTTAAACAATTTCAAAATCTTATTGACTTGTTAAACAGAGTTTTGTTTTCTATTATTTGTTTGCGTAAAAATGGTTCGTCTGTTTGCTTGCTTGTTTTTTAGGGGGGGTAAAGTTGGAAACAAAATTTTATGGGTTCAATCTTCTTTTATTTATTTATTTTTTCCTGTATTAAATCTTCTGGCTATCTCTGGGCGGCTTTGAGCTTAAGTGAACAAAAGAAAAACCTGCGCATTTTTTTTCCTTTCTTTCTTTAATCTAATTAGAATAATCTGAACATAGTTACACAATCAAGTAGGCAAACACGCGAGCACATGTTTTATATACGATATGTTCTTCTATAGCACTTCTTACAGTTATTTACAAGGGTGAGTCAAAAGTTTTGCAATATTTTGGTAGTACGTGAGTACGATTCGGCAGCTGCGCATGCTTTTACTAAGATCAAGGTAACGAAATGTACTTCACTTTGCAAAACTTTTGACTTACCCTAGTACCAGAGAGTGCAGACCTCCCCCCCCTCCAATATCCACATACGACAAACGGACGAATATGTACCAACACATATGCACAAATATACAGGGATGAGGTAAAAGAAATAAGGCAGTTAGTCCTATTATGTAGTGATTAACAATCCTATTGCTTCTGATACACCGGTTACATATGCGTTCACGCGTTCGTGTGGGTGGGTATCTGAATGTAGATGTCTTTCGTTGCCGTGTGCCACTATAGTCGAATACTGTATTTATCAACTGTTAAGAAAAATTTTGCAGAGAAGTCTCACGTTATTTTGATTGCAAATTACAGTGTCTTCTGGACTATCTTACGAGATACCACACAGTCAAGTATTACAGACTGTCTCTATCAGTCTGTCTGTCTGTCTGTCTGTCTGTCTCTCTCTCTCTCTCTCTCTCTCTCTCTCTCTATGTGTGTATGGATATGTGTGTTTGTGTGTGTGTGCGCACGTGTTTAATCTTTACAGGGAAAGAAAGTTTTCAGGTATTTCATTAATAAATCTTAATTGTGATATCACATTACATAAGCTAGGAGTTATAGATCCCGAGATTTTATTAAAGGAACTGTCGAGAAGAATTTAACTCAATTGTCGTTAAAAGAACATGAAGCGTCAATAACATTTCATGATGTAGGATGGATCTTCTTTTGATTGATGTTATTGAACTTTACTGAGTGGATTGGCTCAGTACACCATTTTATCTCACTAGAAAGGCACTCATTGATATAGAAACGTTAGAAATCAATGTCATGAGATGGCTAGACGCGAATTCAAGGTGAAAACCATCATGAATATATATATATATATATATATATATATATATATATATATATATATATATATATATATATATATTCAGTCCAGTTAAACCGGAGTCGGGAATAATTCCATTAGGACAATAAAAATCATTCAACTATGAACATTTAACTTTTCCTGGTAAAGAGCTCAATGTAACTGACAGGATAGAAATAAATTTAAAATCCTAATGTGACCGCTCTTTGTTTTTCCTAAAGATATATATATATATATATATATATATATATATATATATATATATATATATATATATATTCAAGGGCGATTTATAAAGTAAAGTCCTTTTCTTTAGTACAGGAATAATTACCGTCGCAGCAACATGTATAATGCATCAAAATAAAACTGGTTGTCTGTGGATCACATCCCTACTTCTCAACATAGTCACCGTTTCTCTCAATAGCAATGTTCCACTTTCGAATGAGAGATTTATTCCTGTCTCGTAAAATTCTTTTTACTATTCTTTGAGCCATTTCATCACAGCAGTTTTCACTTCCTCGTCACTTGCATAAATTTTGGCTCTTGAACCTTCTTTCATGGGGGCGAACAATTGATAAACATAATGTGAAAACCAGGCTGTGTCATACCAAAGATACAAAAAATGGTACTTGATGCCTCCTTGCTTAACATTTAGCATTATAAGGCATGAATCAAGGGAGCAATCCTGGGAAAAGAACTGCACCCTCCCCTAGTAGCTATTGAAAAGGGAGCCTTCAGGTCGTCTTCGACTTCCGTCGGCCAACTATATATATATATATATATGTGTGTGTGTGTGTGTGTGTGTGTGTGTGTGTGTGTGTGTGTGTGTGTGTGTGTGTTTAAAATGCTTAGATACAGACTCAACGGCGCTTGGTGGTTTCTAGTTTTTCGCCTATGCAAGCATCAAACTAAGTGATATTTACACGTAGATCTACACATCATATATATATATATATATATATATATATGAAGGGTATTAGTGGTCTAAATTTCTGAGACGAAGCTTGATGATTTTTAACATTAAGGGTTTTCGGACTATTGTCTTCATCTTTATTGTTTTTTTCATAACGTTTCGGACGATATGTCCTCTGGCCTTCTTCAGGTGTTTGTCGAACTTGGGAACCTTCACGGGACTTCGAACAGGCGACACCCGTGGATTCAATAAAGGACATAGTTCGAAGTTCCGTGAAGGTTTCCGAGTTTGACAAACACCTGGAGAAGGCCTGAGGACATATATGAAGGGTATTTACTATAATTAGTCTTAAAGGTTATCTTCCTTGAAAAATTAGAGTAACTGAGGTGATCGCGAACGCAGAACCACACTACTCTGATCAAGTTCCAATAGGATTGGGAATATAGTTTTCTCTAAGTGAGAATGTTTTAATATTATTGCGTTAATAAAATCTCGCTAAGATGTTCTAAATTATTCAGGCTTGATGAGGCAACTAGTCTAGGAGAAGGAAAACTCTGAATTCAAACCTGCTAAACTCCGCTTAAAAATTGACTTTGTGTCATATCCTGCCCAAGCGAAGGGGTTGGTAAATATAATCTTCCAGGCGGGAATTCATCATTACGTTGACGAGTTGGAGTCAGTGGATATATTCTGATTCTCATGACAAAAGCTGAAGAGACAGGGATAATTCTGATATTGCTTTTTAGTGTCGTTCCATTTGCGAAGAAAACAGAGCTATTAGCACCAAAGTTCCAGCCAGCAAAGTTCCACGTCTCTTGAGGATCTGCCTTTGAATTAAAAATTATCGATACGATTTAACGTAAACGTACGGTATGTTTGAAGTTCAAACGAGCCTTTCAGCAAAATCCGGAAATTTCGTTCCATGTAAAATTATCAGCATGTATCAAAAATAGTTTCGTTTTTTAATCAACCGTACGCTTTTGAAGCTTATGTAATGTACGATTTATGATAACTTTCGATGATCGGAGATCTTTTGAAAGTTTTCAAGTACCGATGGCTGGATTTTGTCTACTTTGTATTTGAAATCTTCATAATCGTTAAACTGATTGTTGCTCATTTCTGGGTTTTCTAAAGAGACAAGAACGCACATAGAAAACACTTAAACCGATTTTAGCCGCGACGATTTGATGTTATTTTATTTCTTTCCTCTTCCCGAATTCTGAGAACAGCTCCAGCAAGCATTAAAGCCCAGTTTAAAATAAAGCCTCAAAATTGCCCGAATCGTAATACCTCTATCCAACTTTAAAACATCTGAAAAAAATGTACCGTTGAATAATGAAATCATTTATACAATTATATAATTAATAATATCGTGAAAACATAAATGAGTCTTTTGATGAAATAAGATTTGGAAGTATCTAAAAAACGAAAGCACATTTGAAACATTCTAATATATATATATTTCTTTAACAAAAACGGTCACATTAGGATTATAAATTTATTTCCATTTGTATTTGTCCTGACGGAATTAATACCGACTCCGGTTTAACTGAACTGAATAATACATACTATATATATATATATATATATATATATATATATATATATGATTCATTAGAAATTCCTCATTATTTCTTTGTCTGAAGAGGCAGATGTAAATTTTTTTTTTTTAATATAGGGTCTACTGAAATAATTATTATTACAAAAAAATATGAGTAATTTTAAAAAGTTTTTCTTTTATGTGTGTGTGTGTGTGTGTGCGTGTGTGATATTAGTGCATCGGTTATCGTCGTAGAAAAAGAAATCAGCGACTTATGTTCAAATCACAGACGAGGCTGTTTGCTTTTCACTTCGTGGCAATACCCTCACGAAAGGCATGAATCCATCTGTTCTTACTTAGCTATGAGTGAATTTTAAGGAATGCTGGGGTCTTTAGCCTTCGTTAGGCAATCGATCTAGGAGAAGGAAAACTGAATTCAAACCTGCTGTAATCCGCTTAAAATTGACCTTGTGTCACATCCTTCCCCTTGCCAGAATCATTATATATATATATATATATATATATAATATTAAGATGGTGATGTTATAGAATCTTTGGATGTCTACAGAATATGAGGTTTGGAATAAAAGTATATAAAAATTGAAATAATTTTCTTACACTTAAATATATATATATATATATATATATATGAAGAAAATAGAAAAACAAAGTAATCCAAAAGTGAATTCATTATAATGCAAAGTCAACGTTAACACGTTTCGGTATTAATAAACCTTCATCAGGTCATTAAGATGGTGAAAAATTTTACAAGGACAAATAATAAGAGAAAAGAGATTTCCGTTATTTACTTCCATATATATATATATATATATATATATATATATATATATATATATATATATATATATATATATATATATATATATATATATATATATATATATATATATATATATATATATTGCTATGTAATGGCTTCCCCCACCACCCTACCGGATGTGTCGAACATTCAGCGAGATTGATTGACAGACGGGTGGTAAAAGTTCGATCCCCAGCAGTTCCAACATTGAAAATTGTATGAGCACTTATTTCATTGGCCATAAATAGTAAGGTGTGACATAAGAGAGCGCTAGATTAAAAAAGACAGGAAGATGAATTTTAAATGCCAACGGAAGCATACGTAAATTCTGGAGTTTAGTGTGACCGTTCTTCCTCATGAGAAATGGGGCGTGATTTTTAAATTTTTCTGCTTATGAGATCATCCTCAAAAGAACTTGTAAAATCCAAAATAAACCAAGTGTAAACAATTCGGAATTATCCACAACGTTACAATATACATATATATATATATATATATATATATATATACATGCATATATATATTTAGAGAGAGAGGGGGGAGAGAGTGTCGTAGATATTTAAATGGGGGCATGAAAATAGATTCTGGGGAAAAGTCTATGAAAATAAACTTCTTGTTAGTAATAATAATGCTAATAATGATAATCCCCAAAACAACGATAAGTAGGAAACAGAAATGGGATGAAAAATAACTGTTTAAATATCTCAAACGACAAAGTGACGAAAATTCACACGAGAAAGCCTGGACATGGCTAAGAAAGGGAAACTTTAAAAGAGAAACTGAATCGCTTCTGATGGATGCACAAAACAACGCCATAAGAGCTGTAGGGAACGAATAAATAAATTTAAAAAATTTAGAATTAAATTTAAAAAAGAAAAGAAAAAGAAAACTATTAAATTTGCAGAAACTCCCAGAGGTCCCTAACAGGAAAAGGAGATGACGCATGCGTAAAAGAAAAAAGGCATTTCCTCTTGACAAAGGGGACCAAGCATTCTTTCTCTTTCAGGCAGTGCCCGTCGAACCAACAACACCATTTTGCTGTCTGGTGTTTGGGCACCACACATACGTCTTTGGACGTAGCATCGGTTAGTCCCTTTCACCCAGTAGCAGCCCTCTCTCGGTCAACATTATGCTGAAATATACAAGACCTACTACTGAACTATAAACTAACCCTTACCGGACTTTGACAAACTTCCAAAAGAAAACTAACCCTTATGGAAGCCCGAAATACCAAATGCGGACAAATACATACATGAAACGATTAACGTATTTTTGACACCTTAAATGGGGGATTCAACCATTCCTATGTATCCAGGAAAAACTTCCTCATCCATAGAATGGTTGTTGAACCCAGTAAATAAAGGAAAGTATAAAAGAAATGTCTTCGTCTCTTATCTGTGGCTATCTTTTCTTTTGTATAATTCTTTTGGGACTTTCTTGGGCAAGGCGTTACACCGACTAACCAACATGGGGTAAGATAAAATAACCAAAATATGGAGTCAGATATCTAACGGCAACACAGCCACAAACCCCACAGAGCCAACCGTGTTAAAACAAAAATAGATAAGTTGCAACAGAATAGCAAGTGTAGATTATATGGTGACAAAGACGAAACGATTAATCCCATAATAAGCGAATACAGCAAATTAGCGGAAGAGGAGTATAAGATTAGACACGACTCGGTGGGAAAGATGAACCACTGAGAATTATGCAAGAAATTGAAATTTAACCATACGATTAAATGGAATATGCACAAACCAGAATTGATCCTAGAGAATGAGACACTTATTATTGGGATTTTGAGATACAAACAGATCACTTAATCCTGGCCAGACAACCAGACCTATTGATAGTTAACAAAAAAGAGAACTTGCCACAGAGTGAAAATCAAAGAAAACACAAAGAGAAACAAGTACTTGAACCTTGCTAGAGAACTAAAAAAAATCTATGGAACATGAAAGAGACAGCGATGCCACTTGTAATTGGCGCGCTTGGAACGTTCCCTAAATGCTTGGTAAGGTGGAACTGGAGGAGTTGGAAATCAGAGTACGAGCAGAGACCATCAAAACTACAGCATTGTTAAGATCGGCCAGAATACTGAGAAGAGTCCTGGAGACTTGAGGAGACTAACGGTCATTCAAACTCCATTGAAAGACTATTTGATGTGAAAAATTCGCAAGAATGGACATTATAATGATAATAGTATGGTATCTTTTGTTTTATGAATAGTAATAATATTATTTAACCCATGGTTGAAATAAATAATAATGATTATTATAGTAGTAGTAGTAGGAGTAGGAGTAGGAGTATTTATGGCATCTTTTGTTTAATTAACAGCGTTGATGTTATTTAAAACATGGAGTAAATAATAATAATAATAATAATAATAATAATAATAATAACTGCTGTAGTTGTAGTTGTTGTAGTAGTATGGTATCTTTTGTTAAATGACCATCAGTGATACCATTTAACCCATAGTTAGAGTAAATAATAATAATGATAGCAATAATAATAATAATCAATCACATAATAAGCGAATGCAGCAAATTAGCACAGAAGGAGTATAAGACGGGACACGACTGGGTCGGCAAGGTAATCCACTGGGAAATGTGCAAGAAATTTAAATTTGACCACACAAACAAATGGTATATGCACAACCCAGCACCTGTCCTAGAAAATGACACATATAAGCTCCTATGGGACTTTGACATACACACGGATCACCTAATCTCGGCCAGAAGACTAGACCTTATAATAATCAACAAAAAAAAAGAGAATTTGCAAAATTGTCGACTTTGCTGTCTCGGCTGACCACAGAATAAAACTGAAAGAATGTGAAAAGAAGGATAAGTACCTCGACCAAGCTAGAGAACAGAAAAAGCTGTGGAACATGAAAGTGACAATTGTACCAATTGTGATTGGTGCTCTTGGCACAGTAACTAAAGGATTATTAAAGGGCCTTGATGACATGGAAGTTGGCAGACGAGTGAATACTATCCAAATGACAGCATTATTGTGAACGGACAGAATACTGAGAAGAGTTAAACTCCAGTGAAAAACCATCAGCTAACACTGATGTGAAAAACTCTAAAGGAGTAAATAATCATAATTGAGAAAACAAAAATATGAAGAAAAATAATTGTAGAGACAGTTTAGGAGATATACTAAGGCCGTTGTTCGCAGAGGACACCTAAATGGAGAAACGGATTCATTATCAACCGTAAAACAATATATATATATATATATATATATATATATATATATATATATATATATATCGTCACATGAATGTGTAAGCGGAATAGAAAGAGCAAATAAAGGTCATAAACAAATTTAAGAAAAGGGAAAGGAAAACAAATATCGAGGTTAAACTGTCTGGGCCTTGAAAACCAGAAAAATTCAAATAAGAACGTATGTAGAAAAATCAGGCGACGCAGAATAGTATCTGCCCGCCCACAGCGTTTTTGGATTCAACCTTGAATATGGTCTCATACCCAAATCGGAAAAGAAGAAGCCACTGATAAAACGAGACATAGCACATGACAAAGATTCTAACCGTGGCGCACCATAGACGAAACTTTAAAGTCAGACGACTGCCAGACATCGAACGAGGCGGTTGCTCTCAAGTCACAGGGATGACTGAATAAATTCAAATAACTTCGAACCGCTACTCCTTCAGCTATTTTGAAGATACATATAAGTCACAGGGATGACTGGCGGGAGTTATTATTGACGTTTCCTCAATTACTGGGATGATAGAAGACAAGAAGCGGGAGATCAAGGAAGCTCCAATTCAACATTTTTTAGGGGATAATGAATGAATGAAACTCATTATCTAACGCCTAAATTCCGATAATGAAGAAAATGGCAAGAAGAGAAACGAAAGAGAAAAGACAAGAAAAAAAAAGAATAAAGGAACAACTCCAACTACAGGAGGAAAGAACAAAACTCTTTCGAAAACAGAAAAAGAAAAAAATGTATAAAGAAGTAATAAGTCTCATATCGACTCGTCACTTTCACAACATTAAAGATAAGAGCTAAGTAATAACTTTGTTTGACCTCGCACAATTTCCGACTCATATAGATTTTCACAAGAAACTGAAGCTGAACATTCTTTATACATCATGACATTAACAAAATGTTACATATCATTCATGACATTGTCCTTTTCACCTTCTAATATATGTTGGTTATTAGTATTTTTATAAATTACAACCCTAGTTTAATCACGCAGAGTGGCGAATGAAATTATTTTTATTACATTATCTTGTATTAATATGTCATAATTTCTTCGAAGGATGTTCTACTTCATATTCTCTTTTTTTATTTGCATACGTAACCTCTAAGGGATCAAAGATAAATAAAATACGTTTCAGTATTTTTCTATTTCTGGCGTGTGACAATATATATAAGTAAAGTTGGCGACCGAAGTCGAAGGCGACTCGAAGGCTTCCTTTTCAATAGCTACTACACCGAGGTGTAGGGGAAGGTGATACTCCTTTCATTGGATTGCTTCACTTGACCCTTGATCCGTATCTTATAATGTTGAGTGTTTAAAAAGTCGGCATCAAGTACAATACTTTGGTATGACCCGACCTGGGATTGAACCTCTGTCTTCCAGGACATTGGCAAACACTCTACCTACTAGCCCAGTGGTATACATATGCAAAATCTCATGAAAATAGAAAATAATGATCTAAAACCAAAACCAGTTGAGATTAACACTTGTGTATAATTTCTTTATAAATTTGTATGTAACTATATTTTCGTCCATCATAAGTAAGTAAAGTTGGCGACCATAGTCGAGGGTAACCCGAAGGCTCCCTTTTCGATAGCTACCACACCAATGTGTAGGGGAGGGCGCTACTCCTTCCCTGGATTGCTCTACTTTACCCTTGATCCGTACCTTATAATGCTGAGTGTTAAGCAAGGAGGCATCAAGTACCATTTTTTGAGTCTTTGGTATGACTCGACCTGGGATTGAACCCAGGTCTCCCGGGCCATTGGCGAACACTCTAACCCCTAGTCTTGCAACTAGCACAGATTTCCCTGGTCCTCTTTCGCCGCTTGTCTCTTTCGTTCATCGCTTCCGGCGTGTCTTCCAGGCTACATTCCGTATCTGTAGAGACTTTTTATAGATACGTTCGAGCTGGTCATCCAACACGTGCTCGTCCCTGTAAAGGGCTCCACAGGAGTACACCGCTTATGAGTTCGTTCTTACTTCTCCTGCAGTGTCTTGCATGTCTTGTTCGTCAAATTTGGTTGGTTTTCAAGGTAGGTAGTACAGCTGCTGTTTTATGGGATGTTGCCTCCAGGATTTGTTCAATACAGTTCGTAGCATTCTTGCGCAATCGCCGTCAAGCTTTTTTCTCCATACGCTTAGTCAGAGTCCATGTGGTGCAACCATATAGTAGTATTGACACGACCACTGCTTGGAAAAACTACGTTTTATTTTATCGGAATTGTCTGACTTCCATATGACCGATTGGGCGACTAGCGAAGGCGGCGAATGAATTTACGGCTGCCGCTCGCATAATGCAAAGCTCTTCGAACGAATTGAGCACTCTGGTATCCGGTTAAGTATAAAATGTAAAACAATGTAAACAAACGAACGCTACTACTTAATACCTTATAATTCCATTGCTGACGTGGTACGCTTGTTGACTGAGCGGTCTAATACTAAGTCTAACGTAAAGTTGGGCGGGTTTCGCTCCCAGCTTCAAGCGTCCTACGTGTCAAGCTACACTGAAGAGTTGTGATACAACGAAACAGTCAGTCTGTGGATGACAATATATATATATATATATATATATAACACTATTCAAATATTAAAAAGTTCCCCAGCTTATCTCACTACTCTGGTTTTCACATTTACACGATTCTCTGATGAAAAATCTAAGTGTATTGCTCAACTGCAGGTCGAATAAACTTACTCGGAGTTGTCCCTTAAGCTTGTAAACCTGGGAGAAAAATTTGTGACCATTTTGTCGTTGTCGAGGGCGACCAGAAGGCTCCCTTTTCAATAGCTACTACACCGAGGTGTAGGGAAGGTCGCTACTCCTTTCCCTGTATTGCTCCACTTTACCCTCGATACGTCCCTTATATTGCTGAGTGTCAAGGAGGTATCAAGTACCATTTTTAAAGTCTTTGGTATGACGCGACCTGGGATTGAACCCAGGTCTCCCGAATCATTTGCGAACACTCTACCCACTAGGCCAATGAGCCGGTCCAATTTTAATATTCTAGAATTTTTGAATAGCTTCAATTTATTGGGTGTTCAGTTCTTTTTTTCTTCTTTTTTTTTTTTGTTTAGTTTTTACAAAACGGTTTTCTTCTTAAATGATTTACAGTGGTTATCCAAGTGTACCATACACGAATATGCGAAATGTACATGGGACGTTCATTACATATATACGTATGTTGACATTGCTTTCTGTAGATGAGATATTGCTACTGAGGTGAGTGAACTGGTTTTATTTATTATATTCATGAACTCTGTTTTATTTGCATTCACGAAGAGGCAAATGCCTCTTGTTGTTTGTTCTAGGCTACGCATCAGGGATTTGGCTTGGGTTCGTGTATTTGCGAGAAACACAAGATCGTCTGATTAATCTACATCTGTCATAATTTCAGGAGAATATCGTCTGCTTCTTGTCTTTTTTAATGCGTAACCATTTTCTTTTATTGGATCTATGGAGGTTCGTAGTACATAATCTAAGGAGATTATAAACAGATATGGTGCCCGTGGTCTAATGGTTATCGTCATAGGAAATGGACACGGCGACACGAGTTCAAATCCTGGACGAGACTGATTGCATTTCACATTGCACTAATACCCTTGGCAAAGGTATGAATCCAATTATTCTCCCTCCAGCTATGGGCAAATAGTAGGACAGACTAGGTTCTTCAGCCTTGGTAAGGCAACTAGTCTAGGAGAAGAAAAACTTTGAATTCAAACCTGCTAAACTCCGCTTAAAAATTGACCTTGTGTCATATCCAGCCCGAGCGGAGGGGTTGGTAAATATGTGCTTATTTATTTTCTTGCAAGACTCTAGCGACAAAGTCAAAGAAGTTGATGTCACCATCGAATGAGCAAACCACTGTTTTCGTGTTTTGTTTTTTTTTTTAGTATTGTTATAGCAGTAAGAGTTTCTTCGCGAAGATAATATGTTGATAGTATTTGCGCCATCTTTCTTTCGTGCGCAGAAATAATATAATTATATAGTTTGCTATATATATATATATATATATATATATATATAAAGGGCTCAGTGATTGAGCATATGTAGATATAGTTTTCAATAGCGTAGACATAGAGTCAGCAGCGCTAGGTGACTGCTAGTTCCTCGCCTATGCAATCATCCGACGAAGAGCTTGGTCTGATGATTACATAGGCGAGAAACTGACTGTCACGAAGCGCTGTTGACACTATTGAAACCTATAAATATATATGTGTGTGAGAGAGTGTGGGAGGGGGAAAGAGGAGATGAAGAGAGAGAGTGGGAGAAAAAATTTATTACATCTCTTTCCCTCGACTTTTTTGTTGTTCCTCTTTCTGATGATCTCTTTGTTTATTTTTTTTTATTATTATTTTCTAGCAAAATGTTTGTCTTTCCTCCTCTCTCGTTTTCCAGAATGGTTTCTCTCTTTCGCATCATCTCTCTCTCTCTCACTCTCTCTCTCTCAATCCATTAAGAAAATCTCTTCCTCGATCTCGTCTTCTAAACGTGTAAGAAGCGACACTCTCTATCTTATCAGCCGACGACCTCTTCAGACTGTTGCACACCCTAAACCAATTCGATATTCACCGCCTGTCGCGGTGAACGCGCCAAAATTGAATCATGAAATTTTGCTTGTGACATAGCTAGCCATACGTAATGGCGTCAACCACAAAGTAGTTAGCCATTGGATCTTTGAGACTGTTCGACGCCCAATGACAGCTGACACTCGGCGGGAACAATAACACAGAATGTGCAAAAAAATCTTTAGGTGGACAGCGTTGGTACGAAGCTCCAAGTTAATTTAGGCTTTAATTCGCTTAAAGGGGCGAAAATAAAACGCAATGCAGTCTGCAGACTGGCATGCGTATCTATGCATACAAAGAAAAGGAAATTTACCGTGATGTACTGTACTTTGTGTGCGTGTACGAAAATGCTAAGAGAGATACAGGCAAGAAAGAGATCAAGTAATTTTCTCTGCGTTCATTTGATATTTAATGAAACTTATAGCAAGTGGAAAGTCCCTATGGTGTCGTAATTAACGTGCTGGACTGCGACATCGTAGTAAGTGAGTTCGAATTCCAGTCACGCTGTTACGTTCACTTTCGGACTAATACTCTTGATAAAGGCATAGACTCCCTTATCCTCTTCAGCTAAGGGTTAAATAGCACAACTGCTGGCTTTGGTATCGAATAACACACAAAGGTTGATATGCCATTAAACAAAGAAACGAAACGTATGACTTATTAATCACTGATTTACTCAGATTACCACCTTTGGCAAAAATTATGGAATTAGCCCTCTTGGACCATATTCACCTTGTTTATGATTAATATCATTATTCTCTTTTGAGAGTTTTTCACACCAGCGTTAACTGATGGTTTTTTACTGGAGGCTGAGTGACAACAAGTCTCCTTAAGTCTCCACAACACTTCTGGCCTATCTCGACAATACTGTAGTTAGGGTGGTCTCAACTTGTCCTCTTATTTCCAAGTCTTCCAGTCCCTGTACCAATCCTTTGGTGACTGTACCGAACGCGCCAATTCCAATTGGTATCACCGTCACTTTCATATTCCATAGTTTTTTCACTTATATAGCAAGGTCAAAGTACTTATATCTCTTTTCGCTTTCTATCAGTTTTACCCTATGCTGAGCCGGAATGGGAAAGTCCACTATTTAGCAGGTTCTCTGTTTTTTATTGACTATCACTTGGTCTGGTCGTCTGGCGGAGATTAGATTATCCGTTTGTATCTCAAATTTCCAGAGAATTTAGTGCGTCTCATTCTCCAAGACGGATCCCATTTGTTCGTATGGCTAAATCTAAACTTCTTGCACAACCCCCAGTGGATCATCTTCCCCACTCAATCGTGTCTAGTCTTATATTCTCTTTGCGCTAATTTACTGCATTCGCTTATCATGTAATGGCTCTTTTCGTCTCTATCACCACATAATCTACATCAGCAATTTTGTTACGTTTTGTATATTCTTGCTTTGACAGTCCTTATGTTTTTGTGCTACAATCAGAAGAGATTCCGTTTCTCTCTTAAGGTTTCCTTTTCCTAGCCATTTCCAAGTTTTCTCGATTGAAATTTCGCTTGTTTGTCGTTTGAAATATCCATTCAGTTTGTTTTTCTTCCCATTTTTGTTTTCTAGTTATTTTTGTTCTATTGATGCTTGTGTTGTCTATATTGTCCCTAGCCGCAGAAATCTGTCTTTCTCTGCGCTTTTTTATGTAGTCTTCTAGTCGTTGTATCGATGCATCGACGCTATCTTGAATGCTGGTAAATCCCCTTCCTTCTTTTTCTTAAATCATACAGTCTGTCAATGTCATCTCTGAGATTTAAAGCCTTTTGCATCGACATGATTCTTTATTGGTTTGCTGTCTTTGTTTAATGGTATATCAACCTTTGTTGGTTATTTAATGCCAAAGCTATTCTCCAAGAAGAACAGTTATGGTACTATTTAAACCATAGCTTGGAGGATAAGGGAGTTCATACCTTTCCCAAGGGTATTTGCCCGAAAGTGAACGTAATAGCGCGACTGGAGTACGAACTCGCTT
The DNA here is from genome assembly GCA_963585895.1 of Sepioteuthis lessoniana. Classification (NCBI taxonomy): domain Eukaryota; kingdom Metazoa; phylum Mollusca; class Cephalopoda; order Myopsida; family Loliginidae; genus Sepioteuthis; species Sepioteuthis lessoniana. The sequence continues at coordinate 51,061 of CAUZXS010002437.1, read as the reverse complement.
ACAACGATTCTGCAGTCCATCGCTTTAACCATTACACCACGAGGCCACCCCCGCATCGGCATGAGTTTTCTTGTTCTCTTGTACATTTGTGAAAGTTCTCTTGTCCACTTTAAGAATGGTCCCGAGTATATTACGAAGGTAATAGCCCTGGTATTTATCGCTTTGATGAGATTCCTGCAGCAAAGTTTGGTTTCGAGAAGTTTTCTCGCTCGCCTGAGATACTTTTCTTTCGTTTTTTCTTTCATCTCCACTTGTTTGATTGTGTCCGCTTCCAATATTTCCAAGTATTTGTAGGTTTCCTTTTATCCGAGCGTTCTGATTCTGTCTTGATTTGGCAGTTCTGCTCCTTCTGTTATTTGTCTTTTTCTGCTGATTATTATAAACATGTAACATTTTTCTACGCTAAATTCAATCTCTAGATACTGATAGTATCTTCTTATTTTTGCATTAGAGTCTCCAATTATTTTTTTTCATTTTTTGCTAACAGTTTTCTGTCATCCATGTACATTAGGTGGTTAATCTTTTCTTGTGATTAAATAAATTTGTAGCCCCTTATGCATTTTCTAAGTATGTGAGAGAGTAGCATCAACGCTATTATAAATAGTAATGGTGATAGCGCATCTCCCTGGAAGATACCTCTCTGGATTTTCGCCTCTGCTATAATTTGTTCCTCCTGCTGTTAATTCCACTGTCCAGTTTTCATGGTTTTCGTGATGAATTACACGACTTTGTCGGATTTTGTGTACATTTTGAGACAGTTTATTATTAAGTTTTGCAGAACCATATCATATGCCTTTTTGTAGTCAATCCACGCCATAGTTAGATTTCGTCTCGTTTTGCTCTCCTTGAAGATGTGTTGATCAATATACAGTAGATCACATGTTCATCTTGTTCCCTAGTGGCATCCTTTCTATTTATCGGAAAATTGTCTGCAGCTTACTAGCAGGTAAGAAATCTCCACCGGAACCTGTGCTGTCAGTATTTTCCACACCATAGGTACACAAGTTATTGGTCTATAGTTGTTGGAGACAGTTCTTTTGGGGGGGGTCTTTTTGGGTCTAGGTGGTCTTTCCTTTAGTCATCCATTCGGGTATATTTGTTTCTTCTGAGCATCTATTCATTTCAAGAGTTAGTCTATCGTGAATAGAAGGGAATATTTTGAAACAGAATCCATGTATACCGTCATGGTCTGGTGTTTTCCCATTCGGTTCTCTTTTCACTGTTGTTCTGGGCGAATGTAGGGGTATTTCCGCCTCAGAGCCTTCTACAAGTCCTTGTAATTCTTTGTCCTTGTTATTAATACATTCAGTTTTTCTAGTATGTTCTTTCCGTTCCCTTATTTTACACCAAAATAGTTTTCCTTCCTTTGCAGCCAGTTGTTGGTATGTCCTCATGCATTCTCCTCCTACTTGTTAGTAGAATTTCTTTTTTTCGTAATTTTTTAATGTTCTGTTTTGATTGTAAAACTTAACTCTTTCTCGGTCTCTTTTAAGTCTCTCTTTTCACTTATATTTTGTGGTTTATCTCAAATTGCACTGTTAGATCTGCCTGGTGTTTTGTCTTTGTCTTTTCATCCTATCATATTCCTATTTTGTTTCCCCTCCTTAGCAACTTTGCATGTTGTAATTTCTTAAGCTGTCCTTCTAGTCTAATTTCCCATCCAGGTTTTGTATTTCTGTTTGTGTTCATAAGGGACGTGTTGTATACTCATATGCAGATTCATGCAGAACACAACGACACAATGAAGACGACGAGACAGACCTTTTAGAAAAATATATACCTCTCACTTTATTGAAAGGGTTGTGTGTGAGAGGGAGTTGGAGACCGAACAGAACTGCAACATATTGACCCCTACTCTTATGGCCATCAGCGGTGTGTCTTTCTCGTTCTCCAGGGCTGCTCAACCGGAGGCCTAGGGCCCACTCTGCTGGGCGCAGGCTTTCTCTACCGCAACTTGTCGCCAACGGGTCTCCAAACTCACTGACTTCCTGTCTTCTCCGAGTTATATAATAGTTCAATCGCTCACTCAATCTTTGGAATGGCATGTTTGCTCGTCATCAAGCGGAAATAATTGTCATGCAGTTCACAGATCACTCTCTTCCGGTGCATCAGTCTATGACTGTACCATGGGATTTTACCTTGTCCCATTTTGTCAGCTAAGCCCGCCTACACGATCTCTTCCCATAACTGCTATCGGAATATGTCACTTCGGCTGTCTTTGAAATGGCATGTTTGGCCGGGTCGAAGGTTAATATACAACAGACACAGCGATTTTATCAAAGACTTATTTCGCTCCTGCATATATCAGCTCGTTTAATTCAATAATATTACCTGCTGGGATATTTGTTTATCTTTTCAGCTTTTACCTTGACTTATTTCCAGTTGTTGTATATTGACCTTCGACCGAGCCAAACATGCCATTCCAAAGTGATGCACCGGAAGGAAGTGACACATTTCAATGGCAGTTATGAGAAGAAATCGGGTAGGCGGGATGACTGAAATATGGGACAAGGTAAAAATCCCACGGTATACTCATAGACTGATGCACCGAAAGAGAGTGATCTGTGAACTGCATGACAGTTATTTTCGCTTGATGACGAGCAAACATACCATTCCAAAGATTGAGTGGACGATTGAACTATTATATAACTCGGTGATCACAGGAAGTCAGTGAGTTGGAGATCAGAGAAGTCGGAGACAAGATGGAGTAGAGAAAGCCATCATCCAGCAGAGAGGCTGGGCCCCCAGGCCTCCGGTTGAGCAGCCCTGGAGAACGAGAAAGACACAACGCTGATGGCCATAAGAGTGGAGGTCAATATATTGCAGTCTTTGTTCAGTCTTCAACTCCCTGTCACACACAACCTTTCAAATAAAGTGAGAGGTATATTTTTTTAAAGAAGTCTTCCTTCGTATTTATTCATTGCCTCAAGATGTATTCTGCATGTATATGTAGATGTATATGCATGTGAGTATACAACACAGTCTTGATTCACGAAAGATGTAATGTAATTTTCTGTTCAATCATGATTTTCTTGATTAACTCAACATTTATTTTATCTTCTTGAGTTAAAGTTTGTTTTATGGTGTTCATGATCAGAAAACCAATCTTTCTTTAGTATCATTCTAGCTTGATCAGCAAGTCTTTGGCTTGTATTAAATTTAGTTGATTCTGCCCAAATTTCTATCATCCTTTTTATCATATTTACCCAACCCCTCCGCTCGGGCTGGATATGACACAAAGTCAATTTTTTTAAGCGGGGTTTAACAGGTTTGAATTCAGAGTTTTCCTTCTCCTAGACTAGTCGCCTCACCAAGGCTGAAGAACCTAGTCTGCCCTACTATTTACCCATAGCTGGAGGGAGAATATTTGGATTCATACCTTTCCCAAGGGTATTAGTGCTATGTGAAATGCATTCAGGCTCATCCAGGATTTGAACTCGTGTCGTCGTGTCCACATCCTGCGACGATAACAGTTACACCACGGGCACCTCTATCATCCTTTTTATAAACCCTACTTATGTAGGAGTCCTAATAGAATAACAGTGAAGTACATGTTTGTTGTCTCCCTTAGTCCATTTTTTCCGTTGGTGTCTCTACGTTGAGTGGTTGCTTCGGTCGTTGTTTGTATACCTGAAATTAGAACAGCCAACATTCGCAGGATGGTGCCAGGACCCCCATGTTGACATTCAAAAAATCACCTGCTGATCTTTGACCCCCAAACTTGTTGTCTGGGTCCCGGGTTGAATTATGTTTCGATTTGTAACTATTCCAGACCTAGGAGCTGTTTATTATCTGCACTCCTGTCACAAGTTCTCTAAAAATAAGAATAAAAACTGTGGGTCACAGAAATATTTTCGTTTTAATTTTGTTTAGTTTTAACTGATTATTAATATTATAATTTAGCAGTAAATAAACTAACGACAGATACGGCACTAAACATTTTTGATCTCCACACGTATTTTTAAAATTTTGTTTCACTATATTCCGTGCCTTTTTTTTTTTTTTTTTTTTTTTTGACAAATTTATAATTTCATTCTCTCTGATTTTAACAAAGAACTGTTCAAGATGCTTTTGCAGTATCCCATAGAATTGCTTTGGTTTTTGTTCAGTCTCTTTGTTTAATGGCATATAAACATTCGTGGATTATTTAATGCCGAATCCATCCTTGTGTTATATAGCCGTAATACAAATACACAAGCGCGATTCAAATACACAGGCGACTCCGTTGTTCAGGTACGAACGCATTTATTAGCTTCTGACTTTGGCTTTTTGACATGAGGAGGGGGAAACAATTCTTAAAAGTCTTTCGTATTATATATACTATTCTAATAACACCGCCAACGTTCGGCACATCTCGTGGAGTTTTTGATCTCAATTCATCTCTGCCGGTAGAGATCCGAAAAATTCAACCCTATGCCTCAACGGTCGAAACCCCAACTACTCGACTCCATGGTTAGACTTCAACTTCTCAACGCCATGGTCGGACCCCAACTTCTCAACACCACGGTCGGACCCCAACTTAATCTTTTTCAAAATATTCCAAATTCTCAGCCCGTCTCTTCTGGGAATGACGTCATCCACACTCCAGATCCATTTTCTGTCTGGGGTTTATTATGACAATGGTGATTGTCATATCCTTTGCGCACGAGCGTAAACTGCACCAATTGACTACACACTTCAACTCTTAACCTGAATAGTTCAAAGCCCAACCAAACTGAACTATAAAATATAATTAATGAAAAAGGATTCAAATAAAAAAAATCATTTCTTAATTATATATCACTTGCAGATTAACAGTAGTGGTACTATTTGACCAATAGTTGGGGGTATAAGGGAGTTCATGCCTTCCCTTAGGGTATTAGTCCACCAGTTAATGTTACAGAGTGAATGGAGTTTGAACTCGCTCTCTACGTTGTCGCAGTCAAGCACATTAGCCATAATGTCACCAGGACACACTCCCAAAGAATTGAAATTTTTTCCTTCAAGATAATTCTGTAAACACCAAAAGAAAGGATAATCCAAAGATGCATCGAATACAGCAGATTAGCGAAAACTTATCAGACATTTCATTATGATTTCTTCCTGGTCACTAAAGAAATATGCATTTACCAGAAAAGGAGAAATATTCTCCTTTTCTGGTAAATAACTCTTTTCGTTGATTGTTGCTTTCAATTAGTTTAACTGGGAACAGTACTTGTTCGAATCTGAATCAATCCCTATGCAAAAAATTTGAAATTAGCACACTTAGAGGATGTTCACCTTCAGGTGGGGGGAGGGGTAACAGAAAATAAACTAATTACTCATAACATTTATTCTTTAACAGATGAAAATTCTGGCTAGATAAAATATACCAACTAGATTAAATTATTTAAATCAATAGCATATTTTTAAGCCGTGCAGAGGAAATATCATAAAACAATCCAATGTTGAGGAAAAAATTATGGAATACTCATGTAATTTCAATTCCTAAAACAAATACCAGCAGAAGCCAAAGGAAATGTTAATTTTCTTCCCTACTAAACATACCGGGATTTCCTTATTTAAGAGGAATGTTATGCAATCAAAATGGATATTATTAGGTATCATTTGATACCGAACACTAAAAAACTGAATCTTTATGACTAAAACTAAAATTGCATAAATATCTATAAAAAGTTGGCTTTTTATGACAGATTTTCAATACTGTAGAGTTAGTTAATAAATAATACCTAATGATATTCGTTTGGATTGTTTAATTTTCCGCTGAAAATAATAAAATCTAACTGATTCTCTGTAACTTGTATAGTTAATCTTCATGGTTTGTTTGTTAGTTGTTTGTTGTTTTTCGTTTTTTTTTTTTGTTTTTTGTTTAATGGCATATTAATTTTCGTGGGTTATAGTTGTTGGTTGTTTTTTGTTTCTTGTTTTATTTTGGGTTTTTTTATTCTTTTTTTTTTTGTTTGTTTAATGGCATATCAACTTTCTTCCGTTATTTAATGCCAAAGCTATCCTTGTAGAATAACAGTAGTGATACTATTTAACCCGTAGCAGAGAAAATAAGGGGTTCCATACCTTTTTAAAGGGCATTACTCCAAAAGTGAACGTAATAGTGCGACTAGAGTTCGAATTTGCTTACTACGATGTAGCAGTCGAGCACGTTAGCCACAACGCCACAGGGATTCATCCCTTGAATAAATAGTTTTGGTTTGGTTTAATTTGTTCGATTTAATCTCGAAACATATTTATTGTAGCAGTTGTATTTCTCGTCAGGTTAGTCAGAAAATGGATATAATTTTTGCAGTTTCACAAAAAAAAAGCGAAGGCAATACAGTCCCATACCCAGGACACCCATTTTAAGGCTCTATATTCCAAAAAGAGATTCAAAGAAATTACCCGTTTTAAACATAATCTCGTCTCTTTAAGCAGATTTTGAAGAAAGGATTGATTGATAAATTTTGACAGCATTTCAACCCGTCTGGGGTTATTTCATGCCCAGAGGTTAGGGAATTGTATACATTCTACGTTTATATTTACATTTTTTGTGTAATTGTTGAAGACTGATTGATTGATTTTAATGGCATGTCAACCCGTCTAGAGATATTTCATGCCGAAAGGTTAGGGAATTGCAAACATTGTTCGTTTATATTTACATTTGTGCTTTGCTGTTTAATATTATGAGTTTTTGCATACGATTATATAATATCAGATATTCCAATCTAATCAAAATGATATTCTTGTCTAATGAAAATAATTATCAAACAGATCTATTTAACCCATAGATGTACTACAATTCCGAGTCAGGGTGGACCTGGGAATAATAACAATGAAGGGGTACTTTACTCTCTTCAGATCTCCAGTAATTTACATAGCTCTTTGCTTCGATGTGGCACAAGGCCGAATGAATGGGGTACCCAATGAGACTCGAACTCACTCGTGTAGGTTTGCTAGTTTAGCTTGCTAACCGTTACACCACCAGAGGTGCCCTAGATCTCCAGAATTGTTACGTCGCTACCAAATGCAAGTCAGTATCATAACCAGGACATCCATTTTGGAGGATTTTACTCCTCTCTAGAGGATACAATCGGAGTATTCTAAGCCTCACCAACAAAATGCAAAAAAAACTAGACAAACTTCACAATACTATAATATCATTTTACAGTTTAATTTTATCTTTTTCGTTTTTTTTTCTATTTCTCTTCTTTCTTTTTTTTCTTCTTTTTTTTCTTTTCTTTTTCTTTCTTTTTTTTTTTTTTCTTTTTTTCTTATTTCCACTAAATCAAATATGATAAGGTCTAGGGACAGATACTTAACTTAATAAGGTCTAAGAACTTGTCATTCAAGTTAAACCGAATTGTCTATACAAATTGAAAACAAGAATTATATTAGCGTAATCCATATATATATAATTATATATATATATATATATATATATATATATATAGTTAGTGTTATCTCTGTAGACGAGTGTGCACATATTGCAAAGAAATTATGTCATACATCAGTGAGTTTCCTTCCTTGAGACGCCCTGTCAGCGAGATAGGCTGACTATATCCCCTGCATAGAGGTAAGGCCCCGACAAAAAGGGGTGTCCAGGCTATGACACAAAACGGCATCTGATGGAGAGATTTCAGCTCAGAAGCTCTGAGGACCTTTTCGTTGACATGACTCCCAGGTCCACTCTGATCCGGAAGAGAAGTACCTTTAGGGTCCAATCTAAGAATCAAATAGATCTGTTTAAGAATTATTTGTATTTGAGAGGTAGACTTGTTATCATAAAACCGTGCGCAAAAAAATGCTCTTAAGAAATCGCTCAAAAATGTAAATATAAGCGTATAATTTGCGCAGTTATCTAACTTTTAGGGACGAGTTGACGTGCCGTTAAAATCTATCAGTCAACTACTTTGCCCAGTCGGCTTTGGCTGGTAGAATACACCGACTTCTCTGTAGAGGGGTAATACCCCCAACGAGTGTCCAAGATATGACACTAAGCAATCTGATGGTGAGGCTCCACTAATGCTGGAACTTTGAGGAATGCGGAGTACCCCTTTACTGCCATCGCTCAAAGGTTTACTCAGGTCCGGAGTGGTACCAACTGATAGGTTCCTATTTATGGTTCAAATAGAACTAGACTGTATACTTATGCTAAACTGAATTATTTGAAATAGAACTGTTTTGACATTTAAACAGTGTACTTATGCTAAACTCAATTGTTTGAAATGGAACTGTTTTTGACATTGAAACTGTACTTACGCTAAACTGAATTGTTTGAAATAGAACTGTTTAGATTTTAAAACTATGTACTAGAACTGTTTTGACATTTAAACTGCGTACTGATGCTAAACTGAATTGTTTGAACTGTTTTTACATTTAACTGCGTGTAAACAAAAATCTGTACTTATACTAAACTTAATTGTTTGAACTGTTATCAAAATGACTTAATTCGGCGTTAAATGACCCAAAAGCAAAAACAACCAACCACCAATCAACGACTTATCATTCGCATATAGCAATATACCTTGGCGCCTCGCATAGTGAAAAAGTCAACGAATAATGCTAACCAATCATTGTTGAAGAGATCGATTCAAAACTGAAGCACGATCATCAGATATAATTTAAAGTCATACCCAGAACACCTCTTTTTGGGTGGTGAAGAGGTCTTACTGCTTTGAAGGGGATGCAGTCTACGTATTCAAATTAGTGTCGAAAGAACGGAATTAGTCCATTGGCTATGAAAAAATCAGATTAGGTTTTGTACATTTGATCATTGTGCCACTGTTAATGCAATCTTCCCGTTCTTTTGTCCTCAGAAATTTCTGGAACTTTCTGCAAGTATTTTGTAAATGTCTTCATTGTGTGTGTGAAGAGTGGACTGTTAGTTTTGATAAACTAGCAAGTCAACAGAAGAAAAGTTTGACTCATAAGGAGAATAAGTGTTAAGTTACAAAGCATTGTGAGGTAAGTTCACATTTTTTTTTTTTTTTTGTAATTGAAAATGTTATTAAATTTTACTTTTCTAACGATAAATTACCGGAAAAATGCAAAAAATATGTTGCAAATCTGAAATGAAGTTAAAATCTTGAAAATTTGTTTAAGTGAGTTTGTTGGATATTGACTTGAAGACCCCCTTTGACATGACATGTAAATTGCCCGGGGGACATGCTAGAAGGAAGTCGAACAATGGGGAAAAATAACAGGATAGGCATCTGGTTCTTAGAGTAAACATGACACAGGGGTTCCTTTGCAGAAATGCCGCATAAATTGTGGGTGGCATACGAGAAGGAAGCGTGGTCACGTGCATTGTAAGGGTGGCATGCTAGAAAGAGACGAGTCCACGTGCAGCGTGTAAACAACGGGTTGGAGATGTGACCAAGAAAATTTGCGCATGCGTCCGGAATATTATATAACCAGGAACATTTTCAACCCGAGATCAAAGTAAAACAAAGGCATAGAGGTTTCACAGATGAACCGTACCGTCTGCCCCTGTGTGTATGCAAACTCGGCCATTTTCGACTCTCTCTCTCTCTCTCTCTCTCTCTCTCTCTCTCTCTCTCTCTCTCTCTCTCCTATTTCTATGTACATTTTGTGGGTAATAAAAGGAAATGAAAAGAAATATTGTATACATAAGCGTTGTTATCTTTCTCTGCTTAAGCTAACTCTTGGCAAAAATTACCATCTGGTAATCGAACATGAATAAATAAAACAATAAGGATTTAATGTTATTTTTTAAAATACCTCACTTTTTCTTTTCTATTTCTTTTTTTTTTTTTTTTTTTTTTGAGGGGTTGGAAATAATGACAGATTTCTGAAATTAGTAGAAAGACATATTTGTATAAGTTCAGCTCATTTACAAAAATTTGATTTTGTATAAAGAGAGAAAAGTTCAAATGATATAAATGACATTCAAAATGAAATTTTAGAAAAGCCATCACAAATCATTTAATTCCATGGCTGTTTTGGGTCTTCTCCCGGCAGTCTGGAGGGTGGCTAGCCATGACACTGTCACTCATAGGCATACTGACCAGGGTGCTTGCCAATGGTCCGGGAGACCTGGGTTCAATCCAGGTCGAGTAATACCAAAGAATTAAAAGTGGTACTTGATGCTTCTTTGTTTAACACTTAGCATTAAAAGGTACGGATCAAGGGTAAGTGTAGCAATCCAAGAAAAGGGATTGCGACCTCTCCAACACCTCGGTGTAGTAGCTATTAAGAAGCGAACCTTCGGGTCGCCCTCAACAGCAGTCAGCCATCATATATATATATATATATATATATATATATATATATATATATATATATATATATATATATATATATATATATAAGAATTGTATGATATTTGTATAGACGAATTAAACCATGAAATTTACATAGGTTCATCTCGCACTCGCACTCACACACACACACACACAAACAAATATATATATATATATATATAAGGAATGACTATTCGAAACGCTTCAAAAGAATTCATGGCCCAGTCGACAGGAGCTGTAGAATACATTGACTGCATCTCTGCAGAGGGGTAAGACTCCTTCAACGAGTGTTCTACATATAATATTAAACAATCGAATGGTGAGGCTTCAGAAATGCTTGAGCTTTGGGGAATTCGAAGTACCCCTTTATTGCCATTGCTCCTAGGTCCACTCTGGCCCGAAATGGTAGCACCTGATAGGGTCCTATCTGTGGGTTAAATAGAACTAAACAGTATACTTATGCTAAACTGAATTGTTTGAAGTAGAACTATTTTTACATTTGACTGAGTGTGAACAAAATCTGTACTTATGCTAAGCTGAATTGTTTGAAATAGAACTGTTTTGACATTTAAACTGTGTGCTTATACTAATCTGAGTTGTTTGAAATAGAACTATTTATGTGCATAAAAAGGGATTTGGCATTAAATAACCTACAATGGTTGATATGCCATAAAACCCGAGCAAACCAAATCATATATATTTGATATATATGTATAATAAGGATTTGGCATTAAATAACCTACAATGATTGATATGCCATAAAACCCAACCAAACCAAATCAAAAGAATTTAAGTAATTGAAGTAGAACCGATTTATAGCCATTAATCTTACAGTTCTCACTTCCGGCACGAGAATCTGAGTATGAATTGGTCAGGGAACTGAGATCTATGATACTAATGTATGTGTGTGTGTGTGTGTGTGTGTGCACGCACGCGCATAAAAGTCAAATTGTATTTTACATGTAAATAGATGTATTTATATTATCGTTATGGTGACCACTTCTGCCATAATTTGGCTAGAACTGTTATGTTTTCTTTTTTTCTTTTTTTTTCTTTCCTTTCTTTACTTTTTGTCTTTTTATGGAAAGAGGTGACAAAGAAGAAACTACTAGTGAAGGCGACAAACACGGATGAACGTGGGAACAAATGGATGTTTTAGGTGAAAGCCGTAATCCCGTATATGTAGAAGTGATCTGCTCGTCGGTTCGACCGAGAGAGAAAAGAGTGTAGGAAGATGCGATCGGTGATCAGTCACTCGGAACCCAGACTCGTAACGAAACAGTTACATAAGTGAGGCCTTGCATTTAAACGCTCCCAAAAGAGGGGTCTAAGTCCCCAGGTACTGCTGTAAAAAAAGGACTTTATTAAAGAATTTCTTCAACAAAAATAACGATGGAAGATTTTACCAATGAATAAGAAAAGATCCCGTTTCTTTTTATCAACTCCATAATATTAGGAATATAAAACATAAAATGTATTTGTCAACTTCTTCCGAACACCCGACCGTAAATCGGCGATCGACTATTTTTTCTTTTTTTTTTTTTTTTTGAGTTCGGGATTGTTATAGTAAAATATATCAAATCTCTTCTGATGCATCCACTTAACCCTTCACACACCTAACTACTAAAAACACACAAAACACAGACCCACAGACATCGACACTGTAGAAGAAAATAACAGCTACCGGATGTTGACCCAACAACGGTCAGTGTCAAACTGAGAAAATCATGGCTTCTGCGCATACGCTCCGCGCATAGTCTATCCAAAATCCCCAGAAAATTCTCAGTTATAAAAAAAAAAGTCTATTTTTCAACCAATCATATTTTTTTCCACGAGTAGCATTTTCTGGAGCCGGTGTTAAAATCGATAAGTCATAAATAGGACAAACAGAGGTTACCCAGCAGTAGAATCGTCGACCATTACGAGAGCGTCATCCGATAACACGGTCCGACCAGATCAAAGCAACCACTCGTCGCCGAAATGACAACCCCCCCGCCAGCCGGCCAGATAATTCATCCGCTTGTTTATTTTATTTATTCAATAAACAAAATAAACTAAATCTCCTCGTCAGTCTTATTTTTCTTGCAACCACACGCTCGTATATAACAGGATCAAGTGATAACCTATCTCTTGAATCACCCAAGAATATCACAGTTCTTGCTTTTCACACAAATAATCCATTTGTGTGTGTGTGTGTGTGTGTGTGTGTGTGTGTGTGTGTGTGTGTGTGTGTGTGTGTGTGTGTGTGTGTGTGTGTGTGTGTGTTGTTTTTGTTTCTTTTAATGAAATATGGTATGATTCGAAAAATTATCCATGAAAAATAGTTGAGATCTTAAATTTTTGTTCTTGAATAAAGCATTCTCAACTACTGTCATTGGTGTAGTGGCTAGCATGCTGGACTGCAAAATCGTAGTGAGCGAGTTCGAACTGTTGTAGTTCTATTACATTCACTTAATGATTAATTACGCTCGGGAAAGCTATTAACTCCTTTATTCCCCCAGCTATGGGTTAAATATTATAACAACTGTTCTTCTACAAGGATGTCTTTGACATTAAATAACCCACTCTCGCCTGCGGACACACAAGAGCTTAAGAAGCAAGACAGAAGAAGAAAAATGTTAAAGCCTGAGAATAATTTAGAAAACTTTTTCCATCGTTCGTGTCTTATATTTATATCTGAAAAAGAAATTGGAATAAACTTTGAATATCTATGTCAGACCAATTCTGTAGAATTTGAATTCACACCATTATTATCAATTTTGACTAGTATTTGCTTTCATCTTAATTTTTTTGCTTGCTTTTTTTTTCTTCTCGTAACTTACTCGGCCGTCAGTCTATAACAAAAAGGAAAACTGTGCGGATTAAAAGCAATATGATAAAGATAAATTACCGGTAAGTTTCAAACTCATGTCACCTTTACTTCTGGGTAGTCGTATAGCCGTAGTTGAGTAAGACGTTGCTTCCAGGGTTTATTCAAAATAGCACGTAGCACCATTGCATGGTTCTCATCAAGCTTTTTTCTCAAAGAGTTTTGGTTCGGGTCCACATCGTGCAAATATACACTAGTACTGATATGGTTACAGCTTGGAAGCATTCCCGTTTTATTTTATCAGAGAGATCAGATTTCTATATGATCGATAACCTATTAATAGAAGTCTATTCCTTTGCCTATGCGTATATTGACATAGCTTTCTGTAGATGAGATATTGCTACCGAAGTATATGAACTGGTCTATTGAATTCAGAGGCTTGCCATTTAATGAGACAGTCATTCGCGTAGTCTGTATTATTTATAGTTTCCCGTTGATATCGTTTGCTTCTTGCATTTTTTAGTTTGAGACTATTTTCTTTTATTAGAGCTATTAACGTTCTTAGAACGTAATATAAGCAGATTATGAAAAGAAATTGGGCTAATGTATCTCTTTACAAGACTCCAGCGTCAATGTCAAAATTGTGAAACCATTAGGTTAGTGGACCATATCCTTAATGTCTTATTGAAGCATCATTATAGCCGTAACAGTTTCTTTTAGAGAACCATATGCTTGTAGTATTTGTTCCATCTTTCCTCCGTGTATGGAATCAAATGCCTCTGAGACATCTACAAACAAGAGTGATGTCTCGATATTTTTTGCACGTATTCCTTCGATGAGTCTATGAATCGTCAGAATGTAAGAATTGGTGGCTCGATTTCTCCGAAAACCGTTCTGGTTTTTCTCAAGAATTTTCTCAACTTCAGGTTGAATACAATTGAGAAAGAGGACATAATAAAGTTTGGAAACAATACCAGGCACTTGTTGTGTAATGGAGATCGTCCTTAGAAATGGATGCTGTGACGTGAGTTCAAATCCTGGACAAGGTCGTTTGCATTTCACATAGCGCTAACATCCAACGGAAAGGTATGGATCCAACTATTCTCTCTCTAGCTGAGGAAAATAGTAGGGCATACTGGCCTCTTTAAATTTGGTATGGCAACCAGTCTAGGAGAAGGAAAACTCTAAATTTAAAACTTGACAAACTCCGCTTAATAATGACCTTGTGTAGCATCCTGCTCGTGTAGAGGGCTCGATAAATATATATCGCAGTAAGATTTATACAACTGTAGTTCTTAGTGATTCCGAGGTCACCTTTCTTCAGAAAGGAGGGATGGAGCCTTTCGTTCATTTCCCAATGGTGTATTGATTATATATTTAACTTTGCATTGTCAAAGAAGAATGTCATCAAATTTCCTTGTCTTCCACAATTCAGAATGTATTTTATCCTGGCCTGCTTCTTTTCTGCTGTTAATTACTCTGAGAACAGGTTCATCCCTCATGAAGTGTCCGATTTTAATGTTGAGTTGGTCATAGATAATTTCTTCAGTTGGGTTGTCTTTAACTTCAAAAGGGTTTCCAAATTTTCATTTCACTTCTGAAGTTTTTATTCTTGACTGGTAGCTTTAAGTTTTGATCTAGAGATGCTTTTATTTCCACAAACTTTATCCACTGTTTACTATGCAAATTGAAATTGTTCATCTACAGAATTTCTGATTTTAATTATTTGACTTTGAATGTATTGAATATGCTTTTTAAATGAAACTGTTTCGGACTCCAAAAGAACCCCTCGTTTGACTTTTGGTTTGGTTGGTATGCACCCAGTTCAGTTACGGTTTCTTGGTGGGTGGTAACAAAGTCTTCATATTCGTCATTTGGAGTACGTTTTTCAGAGGTTTCCTGTAGAGTACCAGACCTATTTCTTACAGTTATCGCACAGTCATTGCATATATCGTTATTGACTAGTGAGAACCAGTCATATCGTAAAGCCTTATTTGTTTGTTTTTTATTCCTACGTAGACTCAAGTGAATTCTTACCATAAAGATTCTGAAAATATTCTTTTAAAAGAAGAGTAAATTTCATAGTATATAGCACTTTTTATCCATTTCTTGTTTATAAATATATAATCAAGCTGTGCTTTTGAGCTACCTGGGTAGGTGTAAGTCCATATTTTCCCTTTTTATTTTCAAGCTTGTTCTCGGGAGCAAATTTTGCTAGATGTTTACTATTTCTGTTTGAAGAGATGTGGAACCAGTATTTATTCTTTTTGTCTTTGCCTATAGGAGCATTCATGTCCTTACCGATGATTAGAATGTTGTGTTAAGGAATGTGTCGAACAAGGGAAAATAACTCGTTATAGAAGGTCATGATGTCAGTTTCATCGCTAATATTAATTGGGCTGTAACATGAGATGATTGTTGCACATGGATTGTTGTTAAATTTAGCACACAACATTCTCTGTTGGATTTTTTGTATGCTATTTATTGAATTCAAAGCTCGAGGACTGAGCTCGACAACTCTATAGCAGGAATCAATGTTTTTTTAGCGTGATATTTAAAAGTATGAATCAGAAATAGCTTTTTAGTCACTCTATTGTTCCACTGGACACTTTGTTCAATAAAACAATAAAACTTATTGATTTAATCTTATTTTTTCATCCAAACTATATATATATAAAAGTAAAGTTAAGTAAAGTTGGCGACCGTTGTCGAGGGCGACCAGAAAGCTCCCTTTTCAAAAGCTACTACACCGAGGAGTAGGGAAGGGCGCTACTACTTACCCAGGATTGCTCCACTTTACCCTTGATACGTACCTTATATTGCTGAGTGTTAAGCAAGGAGGTATTAAGTACCATTTTTAAAGTCTTTGTTTTGACGCGACCTGAGATTGAACACAGGTCTCCCGGACGATTGGCGAACACTCTACCCACTAGGCCAATTAATCATAAACCATTAGATAATTTATATATTTTAGGTGATAGGTTGCCTGAATCATTTATTTGGCACGAAGTGTAGTTTATCTAAAAAGAATTAAATCATTGTACACAGAGAGATATTTGTTATGTCTAGTTGAGGTCAACTTTGTGTGATCGTCATATGGCAACTACTATGGCCCGTTGAGTGCAAGAATTTCACTGTAGGAATTTTGAAATAATATGCAGTTGAAAGTTAGATTTTAACTTTGAGTTAATTTACTTAGAGACGCTGTATATCACTGTATTGTGCGGTCCTAATTTCCATCAATATTCGAAGGCAGCTCCCGGTTTCATACGAGCTGGTAATGTAAAAAGATGTCTGAAATGAATAAAATGAGTGTACTATTTTAAACAATGAAAGAATATCCCAATACGAAGTCGTAAGGGGAATCGAACATCATTCGAAGAAGAACAGGAAGAGAACAAGATTAATATATATATATATATATATATATAAACAGAGGGAGAGAGAGAGAGAAAGTAAGTGGCGTGCGATATACTTGTAAGTTAGGAATTCATTGCGGCGAGGTTTGTGAGGTGAGAGGAGAGAACGTTTATGGGTGTGCATTAGAATATGCAGTTTGTCTTAATAGTCTGTGCGATAAAAATAAAAACTGCCAATGCATAATACTGTAGTAGTATCTGTGAAAGAATTTATCTGTATTTTTATGCTATTTATGGACCCCGACTATTTTACGTTGAGTTTATGTATATTGAATAAGGTTTAATATTTCCCACACGTTTAATGTTGAAGATAGGTTTTGAAAGAGAGTGTTTTGTTTAGAATAAAGGTTGGATAGGGCATAATACAAGCACATGGATAAAGTAGTAAATGAAGGAAGCCTGTGAAATAAATGAGTGAAGATATGAAACAAATAATGGTTGTAAAACGGCGCGGACAAAATGAACATTTAAAACAAGGCGACGAACAAAAACAAATTTATATATTAAAAAAATAAAATTTACATTGATACCTAAAAGAAATTACTAAGTCTGCTAAGAAAATAATAGTGTGTGTATATGTGTGAGCTCGTGTGTGTGTGTGTGTGTGTGTGTGTGTGTGTGTGTGTGTGTGTGTGTGTGTGTGTGTGTGTGTAACACAACTAAGCTACAAAAAGAATTGCAAGTTTACGGTTAGAAACGGGCAGTTTCTCAGAGACGGGAAAGCGTCTCATAGTCCTTGTATATGAATGTCTGCGGGGCCCATTCATGGTGTTGCTTATCTCTCCTGTTGATTCACGCTGAAAGGAGTGTGTTGCTGCTGCGGAGAAATTTGGTCAAAGAGAACAAGGGTGTTTGAAGACGACGTATTTATAGAAAATACGCGTCTTGTAGGTGGCTCACAAACGCAGGACTTGAATTTACGCGCGGACCTAGTTTTAAACATGTCACGTGGTCCTCCTGGCCAATGGTTTCCCGAGACTGAATATTGAGCGTCCGCCATCTTTGTGGGAACAAGTGGCATACCGCCCAAAATAATTTATAGGAGTGTAAAGTCCTATAATACCTTTAGAACCAAACTCCTAGCCACGGGTGACACTCTCACGCTTGTTCCTACCGACCTAGCTTCAACCTTTTCTACTGTTCGCATATCCACTGCCTCATAACATCTCCAAGACTTTCAAGCTTCGTTTAATTCTTCTCTAGATTTGCTCATTTCACGTTTACAAATCTATGTAATTGATTCCGGGCTCCAAGGCACTGGCGCACTGATCGAGCGGCCTGTTATTAACTCATCCGCTGTTAATCACACTCTCGGCTCTCTACACTCGCCGTAATAAAAAATAGTCCCATAGTCCATCCAGAAGACCTAGATTGTCCATCTTGCGCAGGACGACAGGAAAGGTTTTATCTGCTGACTCGTCTCTACAATGGCATATAAAATCTTGCAGTCGATCGTACAGACGAAAGTTATTTATACTTAAATATTCTATTTTGATTTACACCTCTCTTCTTCAGATCGGTCTTCTTAATTTTCTTCTTGAAAATATCGTTTTACAATTTGAAAACAAAGCTCTGCTTCTTCAGCCTTCACCTCTTTCTTCTACTCCTTATTTAATCCCTCACTTCTTTTCGCGACCTCTCCCTTCTACTCTTCGCTTTTCTCTCATAATATATTGATATTTATGAACAAATACCGTTTCCTCCTTTTTTCTGTCATTTCTTCTTTTTCATCTTTTACTTTTTCTTCTTCCGCTCACGATTTTTCTTACTCTTTCTTTTTCTTTGGTAATAAATTAATATTAATGATCAAATACTGCTTCCTCTTTCTTAGTTTTGGTTGAAATCTCTGTGGTGTAATGGCTAACGAGTTGGACAACAACCTCGAAGTAAGCGAGTTCGAACTCTAGTTGTTCTATTACGTTCATTTTCGAACTAATACCCTCGGGAAAGGTATAAACCCCTTTTCCACCCAACTATGGGTTCAATAATATCACTGCTGTTCTTCTATTAGGATGGCTTTGACATTAAACAACCCGCGAAGGTTGATATGCTTGGTTTAGTTTGGTCTTATGGCATATAAACCATTTTAGGTTATTTAATGCCAAATCCTTTTTATAAATATACGAGGATCATTAAATACGTTTCCAGACTTTTTTTTTCGTATGGGCACTTTTATTGATAGTACACACATGAAACTCTAGTCCCCTTCGAACTAATCTCTGGCTGCAATACACTTGTTGTACCGTTCCAACAACTTCTCCAAGGCCCCAGCGAAGTCCTCTTGTGTCAGCGTGTTAATGACCTTCGTCACAGCCTCTTTCATCTCCTCAATTGTCTCATAACGACAGCGTCTGAGCTTAGGGAATAGACAAAAGTCACAGGGAGCAAGGTCTGGACTATAGGGAGGCTGAGGAATTGTCTCGATGCCCATCTTGGTCAAATAGTCTGTGACAAGAATGGAGTTGTGGACTGGTGCATTGTCCAGGTGGAAATTCCACTGACCCTATTTGAAGAGTGCTGGCCTCTTCCGACGGAATCTCTTGCTGAACTCCCTTAAAACCTCAACATAGTATTCCGTGTTGACTGTCTGTCCAGTGGGAACCCAGTGCATGTATATCATGCCAGTGCTGTCAAATAAAGGGATCATCAAAAGTTTGTTGGTGGATTTGCTCTGTCTGGCCTTCTTGTGTCTGGGAGAGCCAGCATGCTTCCACTGGGAACTCTGTCTCTTGGTCTCTGGGTCATAGCAGTAGATCCAGCTTTCATCGCATGGTATTTATTCCAAGTTTAAAACAGAATTTTATTGCATATCGTTCTTCTAAAGTCCAGATTGCATTTTTGAAATTCACCAGCTGTGACAATCAGGCTTTAGTAGGGTGTATTCCAATTCCTGTTGTAACTGTTCATTTAAACCTGAAATCATAAAAATTGGTCAGTCATCTCATAAGATGTATAGCAATAACATACTGAACTTTCAAGAGTCTACGACAATTTTAAATACCTGTACAAAAAAAGTCTGGAAACTTATTGAAGGCGCCACGTATATGATTAATATTTTAAAACCAGCCTGAGTTCATTTTTTCCACACAGTTAAATGGTTTCACTTATTTCTATCCAATATGAAAACATAGTTAAAGGATCAAACAGTTCAACTTCAAGCAATTCAATTTAGCATGAATGCACAGTCATTTGTTTCAATACAGTTTTTGTTTGCCCATAGTTAAACGTAAAAATAGTTCGATTTCAAACAATTTAATATATTCATAATACATTGATAAGTAAATTTGGCGACCGTAGTCGATGGCGACTTGAAGGCTCCTTTTTCAAAAGCTACTACACCGAGGTGTAGGGGGGCGATACCCCATTCCCTGGATTGCTCCACTCTACCCTTGATACGTCCCTTATAATGCTGAGTGTTAACCAAAGAGGTATCAAGTACCATTTCTAAAGCCTTTGGTATGACCCGACCTGGGATTGAACCTAGGTCTCCCGGACCAATGGCGAACGCGCTACCCACTAGGCCAATGAGCCGGTTTCTCCTATTTCTACCTCCTCTTAATCCGCTTTCTTCCCTTTTCTTCGATTATATATTGATAGTTGAAATCGAATTACATTACTGATTCTTCCAAATAATTATCATTTACGTATGATTTTGGTTTATACATATACCTGCAATATTAATAATGTCGTGTACTTATTTGGCTTGGTCTGGTTTATTTACATAATGACATGTCAACTCGTCTTAGTTTATCTAAGGCCGTAAATAATTCAAAAGTAAATGTCTAATTGTAATCATAACTATATTTTCAATTTTATATTGCATATTTATCTAAATTGTTTTTTTCTTATTGGCCTGTAATAATCATTTGTTTACACACAGTTAAATGATTTTAAGTATTCCTATCTAAGACCAATAATTTGCAACTAATTATATGGTTTCAAGTTATTTCTATCTAGGACCAATAAATTGCAACTAATTATTTGGGTTTAAGTTATTCCTATCTAAGACCAATAATTCGCGACCAATTATATGGCTTCAAGTTATTCCTATCTAAGACCAATAATTTGCAACTAATTATTTGGGTTTAAGTTATTCCTATCTAAACAACTCCAATCTAAGACCAATAATTTCAAACTAATTATACGGTTTCAAATAACAATAACAATAATTATCAGTAAACAATTATAGCTTTGAGTATCCATTGTTGATACAAATATGTACACAACTATATGCTATCAAGTATTCCTATCTAATACAGATAATTTTGAAAGTGATCTATTTGATCCATAGATGGTAATTCTACTTCGGGTCAGTGTGGACTTGGTTTTGTAGAACTGGATCTCACCATCAAAAATTAGTTTGGTGAGTATCCCTCAGCAGTCAACGTATTGAAACCCTATCTGACTGGACTTTATACTCACTTGAGTCATCCTGACAAAAATATGAACAAAGTTTCATGATTAGGCTTCCTCCAAATTCCTGGTTCCCCTTCCTCCAGGCCCTTTCTGCTCCCCATTGTGGGGTGAGCTATGGTATTGACGATTTGAAGGTTGTCTTTTTATTATCGTCGTATCTGAGTACCATAACTCACAGCTACGATTATTTGAGTATGAAGAAGACGATTCGGATATTTTTTAGAATGCAAGAATGACATGAAATACAAGAAAGATCTTATAAAGACCTGTACGAAAGAAATGCCCTAGAGGTCTTTTAGTATGAATTGAATCATTAATACAATCGAAGTTATTGGGTAAAGACGACGTCAAATGCATGGTATCGTGCACCATACGACACGAAGTCTATTCAGTCGAAAGTTACCTATCTCTAGGAAACGTACACACTCGTGCATGCTTCTGATTGTCGAGGCAGGACTGAAGAGAGAGGTTTGATTTTGGCGAGTTCCTCCTTGATATGCTTCTGAAGTCATGCCATCTAGCGTTTAGAAGTACTATTTGGCAATCAAGGGATGTAATCCCTACATTCCTGAATTCTCTATTTTGCCTGAGATAGAATTCAGTTTGAAGAGTCACCGTTTTAACACTCTGGAAGAGATCCAGAACGAATCACATGTGATGCAGGAAAGACTCAAAGAGTGTCTATCAATGACAGAAATTCTGTGAAGGGTTCTTAGCTACATAAGATAAGCACTTCAAAGACGGTTACCAAATTTAGAAGAAGTTCGAATAGTTTTTCATGGAAGCCTTCGAAAGTTTTGATCGATGTTGTTTAATAACATTCGTGTTAAAAAAAATAAAACCTTTTCTTTTTTTTTTCAGTTTTATTTTTTTAAAAAAACGAACTTACTGATTAGTTTATTTAGTTGAAATCTTTTTAAAAAATTTGAATTCAAAAATATTTTCTCTTTTTTTTTTACTTTATTCAATAAACTGAACGAATTGTCTAGTTAGTTTATTTAGTTGAAGATATCTTAAACAAAAATTTAATTTAAAAAATACTTTTACGAATATTTTTTCTTTCTTTGAAATGAATTCGTCTGGAATCGTGCGGGACAGAAAGTTCTTCATCTTCGAGTTGATGACCTTGTTTTGGAAACGGTTTTCTATCAGAAATCAAACAAATTAAATTATTGAATCTTAACAGCAGTGCCTAAACAAAATCGTCAGAAAAATTCAGCCTAATTCTATCAGTCGAGTGTAACTACGTTCCCAGCTTGTTTTCTTGTTTTTTTTTGGGGGGGGAGGCGATCGAACTTCTGTCTCTAGCAATTCTGTTTTATTTGAAATATATATTTTGTAAAAACATCAAATTGAAAGATGAGTAAATTAACGTGATAGATGTGCGGTAACATTTACTTGTACAGAAAATAAAATCAGCAAGCTGAGATCAAATATGAGCTGAGACAGCGTTCGTTTTGACCTTGAGAAAAGCAAGAATTCATCTCTTGTTTCCCAAGAGAGAGGTAAAATAGACGGTTAATTGGTTGGTTTTACGGCACATCAACCCTTATTGAGTAATTTTTTACCAAAATCAGTTCAACAACTATGGTCTCCAATTATAAAAAGGATTTTCAAAAATCATTTTAAACATATAAACACTTCATACTTTAGTTACAGCGTTAATGTTTTAAGGGCCAATGAATTTATAAAGTTCGAAATCATTTTAAACAATATATCTAACAAATCTATTTGACCCATATATGAGCCTCCTAACAAGTACTATCACTCCAGGTTAAAGTGGACCCGGGAGTAATTGTGAACCTGGATGTAATTGTAAGAAAGGGATGATTTTACAATCATTTTAGGGTGAACATTTCATACCTGGTTTCAATATCAATGTTTTTAAGAGTCAATTTATTAATGTAGTTCGCAGTCATTTTAAACATCTCAAACAGGTCTATTGTAACATAGTGACCCTCGACCGAGCCGTCAGTCAAGAGATGCACCTGTGTAAATAAGCAGGAGAACAGCGAAACAGGTGCATCCGATCGAAGATATCGGAATATCACCTTGACCTGCGGACGTGGTTGAATTCGGTGCAGATGTATACGCCCACAGGAAGCAGGTGGACGTCAAACAATTATATAACCAGGTGCCAGCTCCAGACAGAGGGCTTGGGCCCTCAGCGACCCACGGTTGAGCAGCCCAGCCAGGATGAGGAAGAAGTGCTGCTATGGTCGCGAGAAGAACTTTGGGTCAATATGTAGCAGTCTGTCTCCGTCTCCAACTCACCTCTCATACACAACCAACATCAACCCTTTCGAATAAAGTGTGAGAGGTATATTTTTATGAAGAAGTGTGTTCGTTCGTTCATTGAACTTTGTCATTATGTTTGATTACGTCTCTGCTAACATCGGCATGTATATGAGTATACAACACTATTTGTGGAACAGTCCCCATGATGTAGTGACAAATATGTTGGACAATGACATCGCAGTAAGCGAGCTTGAATTGCAGTCACTCTTTTACGTTCACTTTCGCACTGATACCCTTATCCCACCTCTCAAGTAGGGATTAAATAATACTCCTACTGTCTTTCTATAATAGTTTTGGCATTAAATACGTGGTGCCTTCAATGTTTCCAGACTTTTGTGTACAGGTATTTAAAATTGTCGTAGACTCTTGAAAGTTCAGTATGTTATTGCTATACATCTTATGAGATGACTGACCAATTTTTATGATTTCAGGTTCAAATGAACAGCTACAGCAGCAATTGGAATACACCCTACTAAAATCTGATTGTCACAGCTGGTGAATTTCAAAAATGCAATCTGGTCGTTAGGACACTTTAGAAGAACGATATGCAATAAAATTCTGTTTTAAACTTGGAAAAAATACCACAGAAACGTATGGAATGCTTCAGACTGCTTTTGGGCCATCTTGGATGAATCGAGCATCAGTTTTTGAGTGGCATAAGAGATTCAAGGAAGGTAGGGAGTCTGTGTGGGATGATGAGGGGTGTCGGAGGAGTAAGGAAATCAGAACACCAGAGTCGATTGGCCAAAGGCTTACAGTTAGGGTAAGGGTTAGGGTTACTATATTGAAGTTTTAAGGGAGTTCAGCAAGAGATTCCGTCAGAAGAGGCCAGCACTCTTCAAATCGGGTCAGTGGAATTTCCACCAGGACAATGCACCAGTCCACAACTCCACCCTTGTCATTGACTATTTAACCAAGATGGGCATCAAGACAGTTCCTCAGCCTCCCTATAGTCCAGACCTTGCTCCCTGTGACTTTTGGTTATTCCCTAAGCTCAGACGCTGTCGTTATGAGACAATTGAGGAGATGAAAGAGGCTGTGACGAAGGTCATTGACACGCCCCCACAAGAGGACTTCGCTGGGGCCTTGGAGAAGTTGTTGGAACGGTACAACAAGTGCATTGCAGCCGGAGGTTACTTCGAAGGGGACTACAGTTTCATGTGTGTACTATCAATAAAAGTGCCCATACGAAAAAAAGTCTGGAAACTTATTTAATGATCCTCGTAACTCACGAATGTTGATATGCCATTAAACAAAGAAAGCGAAACCAGATCTACTTGACTCATAGATGGGACCCTAACAAATAAAAGCACATTGGGTCAAAGTGGACCTGGGAGTAATGGTAAAGAAGGGTGATTCCATAGTTTCTAGATGTTCCGTAACTGATATGGCACCACCTGCTGACGTTTTCGTTTCTCAGGAAACGAAAAATATGGCATTAAATATGGTATTCTTCTCCAAAATAACCGATAGAAATGAAGATTTCCCCGAGGAATAATTTCAAGACATGTGTCAAATGTCTGGCAAAACATTGGAAATATTAGTTAGTACTTGTCAATTTTTTAAAATTCCTCAAAATTTAGTCAGCTCATTTTTAACTATTCCGGCTCATATCTAATTTGTTTTGGTTTTACGGTATATCAACTATTGTAGCGTATATATGCCTTATCCGATTTATTCATAGATCATCATCATCATCATGTGCCCGTGGTGTTTGGAGGTGCCCGTGGTGTAATGGTTATCGTCGCAGGATATGGACACGGCGACACGAGCTCAAATCCTGGACCTGACTGATTACATTTCACATACCACTAATACCCTTGGGAAAGGTATGAATCCAATTATTCTCCCTCCAGCTATGGGTAAATAGTAGGACAGACTAGGTTCTTCAGCCTTGGTGAGGTAACTAGTCTAGGAGAAGGAAAACTCTGAATTCAAACCTGTTAAACTCCGCTTAAAAATTGACCTTGTGTCATATCCTGCCCGAGCGGAGGGGTTGGGTAAATAGGATCATCATCATCATGTCGTGAATCCAGCACAGATATCCCTGACCCTCTCTCGCCACTTCTCCCTATCGTTCATCGCCTCTACATCCCGTATCCTCACATAACTGTTGTATGTATGTTCTAGCTGGTCGTCCTTCTTTTGCCCGGCCATATGTGGGGAACCATCGGAGTACATCACTTATGAGCTCGTCCCTGCTTCTCCAGCAGTGTCCTGCATGTCTGGTTCGTCTAACTTGGATAGTTTTCGTGATGGGAGGCAGGTAGCTGTATAGTTGGTGCTTTGTGAGGTGTTGCAGCCAGGACTTGTTCAATATTGCTCGCAGCATTCTTGTGTAATTGCCGTCTAGCTTCTTCTCCAGCTGTTTAGTTAGCGTCAAAGTAGTGCATCCATAGAGCAGTATCAATACGAACGCTGCCAGGAAGAAACTGCGTTTCATTTTATCGGTCAGGTCCGATTTCCATATAATCGATTGTCTATCGATAGCTGTCCATGCCTTCGTTAGCCGCGTGTCGATGTCGTTTTCGGTTGATGAGACACTGCTTCCTCGGTAGGTGAATTTGTCTACTAGTTTCAGAGAGATTCTGTCTAGTGTGGAGATGTAGCCAGTTTGATTATAGCACATATATTCCGTTTTGTGTGCATTGACATGGAGGCCAATGCCTGCTGCGGCTCGTTCTAATCTATGCAGTCGTGTTTCGGCTTGGTTGGGTGCATTTGCCAGTATCGCTGTTATCGGTGTAGTCGGCGTCAGTAATTGTTTTTGCGGGGTATCTTCGTAGAGATTAGATATATATGATTTGTAAACATAAGACAATAAAGTTCAATGGTTCTAAGTATTGATATGTATCGCTAACAATTCAATTAATCATCAGTCATTTGTTTACACGCAGTTAAATGATCAGACAGTTCTATTAAGTTTAGCATAAGTCATTTCTTTCACTCAGTTTAAATGTCAAACAGTTTTATTTGACCTTTCAGGTGCTACCACTTCAGGCTAAAGAAGACCTGGGAGCGATGGCAATGAAGGGATACACTGCATTCCCCAAAGCTTCAGCATTACTGGAACCTCACCATAAGATTGCTTTGTGTCATATCCAGGTCACTCGTTGGAGCGGTCTTATCCTTCTGCAGAGATGCAATCGGTGTATTCTACAGCCACAGCCAACTGCACTGCACATAATACATATGCATATGATTAAATGTATATTTACTTATAATTCAATTTTAGTTTGTTTTCTCAATTATATCAATGCATGTACATCAGCACAAAACAAACACTCGCACAAAAACATATGGGGGGGTCCTCGTGGTGTAATGGTTAAAGCGATAGACTGCGGAATCGTAGTAAGCGAGTTCGTACTCCAGTCGCGCTATTACGTTCACTTTCGGGCAAATACCCTTGGAAAAAGTATGAACCCCCTTATCCTCCCATCTATGGGTTAAATAGTACCACAACTGTTCTTCGAGGAGAATAGCTTTGGCATTAAATAACCTACAAAGGTTGATATGCCATTAAACAAAGAAACTAAACCAAACAAAAACATATATATATATATATAGTCATCATCAAGCCATGCTAATTGAACGAATTTCCTTCTCTCTCTCTCTCTCTCTCTCTCGTCATACGACCCTATCGGTTATCGCTCTCGGTGGGTCGATTAGAAAGCATCCAGTGTCCGTAAGGAGGTAATGGATGTAAGTTTTTGTTGGTCGTGTCCATGAGTAAGAAAAACGCTTATGAGAGTGTCCCTGCTCCTCCCGTAGTGCTCAGTATGTCTTACTCATCTCGCTTGGATGGCTTGTGAGATAAGAGGTTAAGCACCACTCAACAGTCAATTTGTAGGGTACTGGTTCCAGGATTTATTCAAAACCATACAAAGCATCTTTGTGTAGTTCCCATCTAGCTTTTTCTTCAGTCGCTTTATTAGAGTTTTGTGATGCTGCTATTTTGTAAACCTTATTCTTTTTCTCGTGCTTATCTATCTGGCAGGAATCTCTGGACTTCTATCAGCGACTTCTTCGGGAGGTCTTGGGTTTATCCTGGTCTCTGCGTCCACTTCTGTTCTTTTAAATGGACACAAAGACTGTTTAATTTTCGACGTCTTTATTCACCCAAATTCCTACGTCAATCGCACGGCTGGAGAAATAGCCATTTTAGGCGTCCATTCGTTACGGCGCCCTAGACTGCTCTCTAATTAACTCTTCCTAACTGACCCATTCTCGTGACTGAACCAACCAAACAGAGAACTGCAAAAAAGGTCAGTCAGGTGTCAAGTCTTATCTATCATATCACTGGTTATTTTCGATGACTCTTCTCCAAACAAATAACCTGTTAACTTTTTTAATTCATATATTTTGAATTCTACACTTACCTTACAAAATTGATAGGCAACCTATTCATTATGAAACACTACCATACAACTGTGCTAACATGACTTCAGCTAAAAATTACAGTTTTATTTTATCAAATTATATGTTCATACACAAAAGGGTTAAGTGTAATCTTTTTTGATTGATTAGGGAATTACATTCATTAAAAATTTATTGTTCCATTTTTGTTTAATTGTTTTTTATGAGTTTTCTGCAGTTATATCATATCAAGTATTCCTAACCAGTACAAATAATTTACACACTATTGAATAGTTTCAAGTATTCCTGTCTTATACAAATAATTATATGGTTTCAAGTAATTATTTCTATTTAATAATAATCATTTGTTAGTACACAGTTATATAGTTTCAAGTAACTAATAATAATAATGCTTTGTAAACAATTATCTTTATGCATCTTTCTGTCTGTCAGTCAATATATATCTATGTATATCTACATAGTGTCTCTATATCTATCCGTCTGTCTTTCTATCTACGTCACCAAGTTTTATCTATCGTGTATATCTAACTACCAAACTACCTGTCTCAATCTGTTCTTGTATGTCTTTCTTTCTTTCATCTAATCAATATATATCTATCTTTCTTTCTTTCTTTCTTTCCTTCTTTCTTTCTTTCTATCAATCAATCTATCTTTCTTTCTCTATCTCTATCTCTATATATATATATATATCTAATAAATATAGATCTTTCTTCCTCTCTTTCTTTCTCTCTTTCTATCTATCTTTCATTCTTTCTTTTTCGCTATCTTAATATCTCTCTCTCTCTCTCTCTCTCTCTCTCTCTCTCTCTCTCTCTCTCTCTCTCTCTCTCTGTGGCAGTCTATTTTTTCTTTCTTTCTTTTTTCTTTCACTCTATCTATCTTATCAATGTATACCTTTCTCTTTTTCTTTTTTCTTTCTATCAATCTATATATCTATTTTTTCTTTTTTTTTCTTTCTTTCTTTCCCTCTTTCTTTCTTTCTATAAGATTAAACTCTAACAGATAATACCAATCCTGATCAGAGTAGACGTGGGAGTATAGATAATGAAGGAGTAACTTTACATCCCACAGTGTTCCAAAACAGTAATCTCACCACTTGATACAATTTAATGTCACACCCAGGACAAGGTAACGAAAAGTAGAGTAGATTCGATTCTTTATTTAAAAGGGCTGGATTCTAAAAATTCTCGAAATAGACAAGCTAATACTCCGCTAAGTGGACTTCCCATAGGGAGGCCATATTTTTGGTTGTAGAATTTGTGGTTAAATTTGGTGTAGGTCATGTTTGTTATGTCTGCAGATGTTGACTAGGGTGTTAATGGGTAGTGGTGAGCGGCCCTTTTAAATACAGACTATCTAGCAACACCATATATTTTAGATATATCGACAATATACTTATTTTCCTACCACAAAACAACAAAATTGAAGAGATCGTAGTAAAACTAAACAATGTTGAACCCTCCATCAACTTCACCTATGAAAAAGAATCTAATAACCCCATACCCTTGCTGGACATCCAAATTATTACATCTAATAACAATTTAACTTTTAAAGTCTATCACAAACCCACAAACAAAAACGATTACATACATTTCTACTCCAACCACAACAAAATCAAAACAGGCCTGATAATAGGCTTTTACATAAGAACACTCAGAATATGTAGCCCACAATATCTTGATGAAGAATTTGAGTTCATCGAACATTCCCTCAAAAGCCTAAAATACCCAAAATTTTTCATATTAAACGCTACATAAAAGCTCTTAAGATAAAGTCATCAAATAAACGAATGAAAATCGACCCCACTATCCCCATCACCCATAAACCGATCTCTCTACCTACTAACACACATAATATAGCGCTCTACGACAAACTAACCAAGTTAGGAATACCAATCATACAAACCTCATCACAAACCATTAAAAACCTCACAAACATATCAAAACAGGCCAACAACAAAACCACCTCTCATGCAGGCATATACTTCATCCCATGCAAAGATTTGCAACGAACATTACATCGGTGAAACCCAACGAAAATAAAATCAAAATAGAAAACGGATAGAAAATCCATTTCTTCCCTTTGTGCCACCATGCTTTTAAGAATTCTTTCCTTATCACGTTACCTTCATCCCTTCCTTACCCCAATTGCCACTTAGAAATCACAATATAGACGAAGTTCTGCGACATCACATTATAGTCAATATTTTCCACAAAACTAAATATGCCAAAACTCCTTCCCCCGCCCAACATTTCTCTATTTCTTCCCATCAGCTCACTATAACCATTTCCACTTAAAAAAAACTCTTTAATGAAACCTTATACATTTGACTTTATACCTTCCTTACTTCTCCCCATCAGCTCGATAAAATCTATCCCCACTTTCACAACAAAAATCTTATATGAAACCTTATACAAGTGACTTTAAACCTTTCCCTACTTTTTTCTATCAGCTCCCTGAAATCTATCTCCACCATCATAGCAAAAAAATCTTTCATGAAACTAAATACATTTGACTTTTAAACCCTCCTTTCTTCCTGCTAAACTTATACCCTCTCCACCATCTTATCATTCTTCTCAATTGCTTTCAAATAGAAAAGCTCAGAAAACAGTCTCTGTCTGAAGAAGTTCGATGGAATAAAACGGACGAAATATTGCATCTGAATAGGAGTTAAGTGTTTGATTTATTCAACTTTCCACATACTTCTATCATATATATATATATATATATATATATATATATATATATATATATATATATATATATAGAAATATCTATATATAGGAACAGAGAGAGAGAGAGAGAGAGAGAGAGAGAGAGAGAGACCATGAGATAGATGCATCGGTTTGTTTATTTGTGTTTTAGGGAATATCAACATTTGTAGGTAATTTAATGCCAAATCCATTTTTATACAAATAAACAGTTCTATTTCAAACAATTCAGTTTAGCATTCAAAAACAGTTCCATTTCAAAAAATTCAGTTTAGCATAAGTACGCAGTTTAAATATCTAAGCAGTTCTATTTAAAGCAATTCAGTTTAGCATAAGTACACGGTTTAGTTCTATTTGACCCAGAGATTAGAACGTAGCAGATACTACCACTCCGGGCCAGAGTGGACCAGGGAGCGATGGCAATGAAGGGGTACTCCGCATTCCCTAAAGTTCCAGCATTACTGGAACCTCACCATCAGATTGTTTAGTCTGCAGAGAAACAGTCGGTGTATTCTAAAGCCCCAGTCGACTGGGCAAAGATGCATCTGTATGGATAGGCTATACATACATACATACTTACGCACCATAGCACACACACACACACACGCGTGTGTGCGTGTGTGTTTCCGGACGTATGAGCAGTAATTTGTCATTAATGTACATATTAACCCTTCAATTGACCTTTCTATCATTATCTTTCATTGAGAAATTGCCGCTTACTCTCTGACTGAACACGTTTCACTATATTCCTCCTCCTTCTTCCTCTTCTTCCTCTTCTTCTTCTTCTTGTCTCCACATTTCCCCGCTCTATCAACACCAGCAACATGGCTATAATATTGTTCATCAATTGCGTAACGCTTATTGATTTGCCATCGTCTCCCGTCGAGTTGACGATTGTGGTCATTTTCACGATGCAAGATATCACGTTTGCAAGTAACCGGCGTCTTCATTATCATTTTAACCACTATCATTACACTCTCCGATTCGTCATTAATATCATTGTTCTTAACATTGTATTCATTGACAAACACTAGATCTTACGAATTCGCAAGTGTTCGAAACGACCAATGTCTAATATTAATTACATGATATTCACCGCCAATGTGTTATTATTTTCCAGTGAGCGCTTGTTGTCAATCGTTATTATTAAGAAAGCATTGATAATCCCACGTTTTCACAATTTTCTTTTCTTTTCGTATATTTACTTGGTTTACTTTCGAAGCATCTAGCGATTTAATTAATTCTTGAAGGTTTTGAAATAGTTTAAAATGAGAAAACACAGTAAAAAAAATAATTACCTGAATGAACAGGTATTCATTTACTAATTTTTGTCTAGTTTTGGCATAAGGCAAGAATTATGAGACACCTAGCGAGAATGAAACACACTAACAATGGTCTACTGGCCTAGCTCCTTGATAGATAGATAGATACATACATACATACATACATACATATGAACAGACTGAGATAGATAGATAGATAGATAGATATGAACAGACTTTGATAGATAGATAGATAGATAGATACATACATACATACATACATACATACATACATACATACATAAATAAGAAAAGACTGAGATAGATAGATAGATAGATAGATAGATATGAATATACTGAGAGGTACACATTTCATTTCTTTTCTTATTTTGCTTACTTTCGAAGTATCTAACGATTTAATCAATTCATGAAGATTTTGAAATAGTTTAAAATTAGAAAACCCTGTAAGATAATCGCCAGAATAGACAAGTTGACATTTTAATAATCTCAGCTTGGTTTGGCAGAAGGCCAGAAATATCGAACACCTTGTGATTGACTGATGGATTGATTTCAACGGTATTTCAAGCCGCTTAGAGGCTAGACAAAAGTGTCTATTGTACATACATATTTACATTTTTGTGTAGTTGTATCTAAAGAGATTTTTTGGGGTCACGGTCATATTGAATACGAATAATTTTTAAATCGACTCATAGAGGGAACCCGAACAGCTACTACCACTTCCAGTTAGAGCGGACCTAGAATTAATAGCAATGAAAGGGTGCTTCCTACTCTCCATATCTCCAAGAGCGCCTCGGGTGGTGTAATTGTTCACAAACCTTCACAAGTGGGTTCGAGTTTCATTGGGTGCCCTATTCAAGCAGTCTTGTGCCACATCTAATTAAAAAGCTTATTAAATTACATCCCACTCTCCAGATCTCCTGTACAATACTTAGATGACTAACCACTTAAGCAATAGCAGGTAAAGTGAGAAACCTGAGGCCTTTGTGTCAAATCTAAACAAAAGGTTAGGAAATAACAACAAATAGCTTCCCTTGAGTTACGGTCAAGTCATACTGAAAGCATCAGTAACTGCTAAATCACTAAAGTTAAGCAGCAATAAGCCGACCCAATATTGAGATGGGTGACCACTTAAGCGACAACAGGTGCTATAAACGATATGTGTGTCATATCTTGTAAATATTAATAATGAATATTTTTTCTCGATATTTTTTTTTGTTTTAGATATTCACCTAAGCATTCAAAACACTTATTCCATCGAGTTTTTCAATGATCGAAACAATTCTGATACTGTTTTTTAAGACGCTGTGAACCTGAAAATTCATCGCAAAGATAAGACTTGTGGACGTGGTGGACATTTTTAAAAAACGTGACGGCGCAGTGAGCTGAATACCAAGGAGACTATTTTAAAGAAAAGTAACGTTTCATTAATTGTTCATCTAATGTAAATACAGTAGCAATCTCGGTACTTTTTAATACACATCGTTCATGGACATTTTATATTAGTCTTTGGCTTAGGCGCTAATCTAGTAATGTAAGGCATCAAGTGTGAATCGAACTCACAGGGAATAGTGTTGCTGGCCTTGTCCGTTAACTATTACTTTACACGAGGCCCCCAAGAGAAAAGAGAACAAAAACAGTAGATAGATATTTTTCAGAAACCTCCTTCACGGTGTTGAAATGTGGCACAAAGTCGGATTAATATGAGGGACTTTGTAGAAAGTAAGCCTAGTAGTAGTAGTATGTATGTATGTATGTATGTATGTATGTACCCTATCTATTCGTCACAGGTAACATATGGCACGTGGTCAATTTTTTAAGCAGAGTAAGGCTCATCTGAAGTCAGACTTTTCTTTCTCCTTGATTGGTTGCTTAACGAAGGCTACCCTACTATTTATCAATATCAAGACAGATAGATTGATTCATGTCCTTCGTAAGGGCATTAGCGAGAAGTGAAATGCAAACAGCCTCGTGTAGGATATGAATTTGAGTCGCTGATTCTATTTACAACGACGATAACCGTTACGGTAAACATATATCCTGTTTGTTGTACTAGTAGTAGTAGTAGTAAAGACGTCGTTAAGTAGTAGATGTTAACTGTCAGTTACTAAGCTTCGCTTAGAAATATGGAGGCTTTAGTGAGGGTCAAACTAACTACTTGGTGTCAATTTATTTTTTAGACTAACTTAGTAACCATCAGGTACCTAATAAGGATCGACCTCACTACACAGAAATAAGGATCAGCTCAACAAGCTTGTTAACTATCACTCTACCACGAATCCTCCTGTAGTCGAAGAGATGTAGATAAAAATAAAGATTATTACAAGGAGTTCACAATATTTACCAATCAGGTAAGATCGCAAGGTAAAGGAAGTATATTTACATCAGAAAAGGAAGGAAGAATAAGGTAGTATATATATATATATATATATATATATATATATATATGAATATATAATCCCCAAGGCATTAGCTGGCTCAATACAAGTTTTAAAATCTGTTTTTACATTTTTTCACCTACCCGGATGTATAATGGCGGCTCGGGCACCTTGGACAAAGCCGAGGGATCGGAGAGCATAAAATGAAATGTTCACGGCGGACAGTTCGGTGAAATTGGATTCTCAAAATAGTAAAGAATCTCACCATTCATGGATTTTTGGACAATGATTTTGGAACAAAACGACTCAGGGGGTGGTGATGGTAGTGGCAGTAGCAGCAGTAGTAGTAGTAGTTGTAGATGTTTTAGAAGTAGTTGTAGTGGTAGTAAAATTGATGGTATTACTTGATTCCCTGATGATGAATGAATTCATCATCATCCCTCTTTTTTCTTCTTAACGCACTCATTCTTCACAGATTTATAAACCTTTTATCTACTCTCTCTCTCTCTCTCTCTCTCTCTCTTATCATCATCTGATTAACCCTCACTTTTTTGAATTTCTCTTAACTTCTGAAAAAAAAATTTGACCATTCTTTTTTTCCTTCCTATTTGTATTTTTTATTTCTTCTTTCTTTTCTTCTCATTACTCCTTTTATTGTTTTTTGTTTGTTTGCTTGTTTGTTTTAGTTTTTTGGGGGGTGGGGTATAGCTCGCAGTAATTTTTCGATGCTCATGCAAAAAGTGACTTCAACTGCATTTTTACAGGCAAGAACATATTGCCAATGTTCACAAGAATTCATATTTGAATTGAAATTTTAGTTTCATAAAGCCTATCTAATAAATTATTTGACTCTACTACCATCACCTCCCAGACATCACCGAAATCTTTAACTATATATATATATATATATATATATATATATATATTGATGGGTTGTTTACTACTAGGCTAATGTGCGCCTTTATCCCCCACTAGCTATGGGTTAAATAGTACCACTACTGTTCTTCCACAAATATGGCTTTGGTATAAAATAATTCAGGAAGATTGATGTGGTATTAAAATAAACAAACCAAAAATAATTGGAGTATAGCTTGTTTAGATTCAGTTTTTCTTCTCCGAGACCGTTTACCATTCCAAGGCAAGAGAAATCAAACTGCCCAACTATTTTACCTGGAGTTGAGCTATAGCGCTAAATGAAATGCAAACAGCTTCGTTC
This sequence comes from Sepioteuthis lessoniana, assembly GCA_963585895.1. NCBI lineage: Eukaryota > Metazoa > Mollusca > Cephalopoda > Myopsida > Loliginidae > Sepioteuthis > Sepioteuthis lessoniana. Next base: position 15,925 of record CAUZXS010002437.1, on the reverse strand, counting down.
ACAATTAGAACTCAGATCGTCGTGTCTATTTCCTTCGACGATAACTGTTTAGCTACATGCGTTTTCTGAAGTTTTCTTTTAATTTCTTCAATGTCTGATAAAAAAAAACATATCCCCAACCATGATTGAAATTCAATTTTATCTGCTCAACATTTTATAGCATGTACAGTGGGGTGGGGGCGTTTATGCACATGTGCGTGTGCGTGTGTTTAATGACTTGTAGACTCGTTAGATTCCAATTGTATCTACAGTTAATGATGATACCGATGCTTCTATTAATGAAGGAGTATGGATCGCCCAGTGAGAATCGAATTCGCTAACAATGGCGAATTAGTCAAGCTTGCTAATCATCACAGCAGACAAAATACTTCATTTTCATCTCAGCTCAGTCGGCTGGGGCTGTAGAATACGCCAACTGCATCTTTGCAGAGGAGTAAAAAACCCATTCTCCCACGAATGTCCAGGATACATGACACAAAATTATCTGATGATGAAGCTCCATTCCTGGAGTTTGGGGGAATGTGGAGTAGTCCTTCACCGTCATTACTCCCAGGTCCACTCTGACTCGGTATGGTAGTACCTGTTGGGGTTCCATCTATGGGTCAAATAGAATTGTTTGATATTCATGAAACCATTAAACAAATAAGCTCTAACTCGTTTAATAATAAGGTTTCCGACAAACTATTCAAATAAAAGTCCTATACATAATATGTATATGCATAAAAAGGATTTGGCATTAAACAACCCACCCTGGTGCCCGTAGTGTAATGGTTATCATCGTAGGAAATGGACACGACGACACGAGTTCAAATCCTGGACGAGGCTGATTGCATTTCACATAGCACTAATACCCTTGGGAAAGCTATGAATCCAATTATTCTCCCTCCAGCTATGGGTAAATAGTAGGACAGACTGGGTTCTTCAGCCTTAGTGAGGCAACTAGTCTAGGAGAAGGAAAACTCTGAATTCAAACCTGTTAAACTCCGGTTAAAAATTGACCGAGTGGAGGGGTTGGTAAATATGATTAAACAACCCACCCTGGTTAATATGCCATTAAACCAAATAACCCAGCCTCTCCATCATTTCCATCTTGATCGAGCCAAAAACTTCTCAGTACCCCTTCGCCCTACAAGATAGGGAATTGCTTATGCGTATTTCGTACTTGAGTTTGTATTTCCAACCAGCGCCATTAATAAAAGCTGCCATGTTGGATGCTGATTTTCAAGGGAATTTAGGTGTGATACATTCTTCCTATTCAAGATTTGGGTCTGCGGCATCTAAACAAAGCTTAATAAATATCTGCACAAGCCATAGGCGGGGGTCAACAGGGTCAGTTATATATCGTCAGCGATAAAAAGGGCAGAATGGATGAAGCGTTTGCGGAAGTGAAGGTGATTGGCTGATGTTCAAGAAAAGGTTACTCGTTTTCTGCCAGCGTTTTTCTATTACAGAATGTACTAATCCCAAAGAGATGTGCGACAATGTTGACCGGATATGGTGAACGTTTTAGAGCAGTGGCTTGCAGGCCTGGCCGGTGAGCTGTTCTTATCAAAAGAAGGTGACAGAGATGGATTTTCTGGGGCCTGTGATCAGGATCAAAGCTGATCTTAGAGCAGATAATCCAAGGTCACCCTTGGGCATCGATTTAAAAGTGCTGAGAAGAAGTGGGCGACAGCAAGGAGGATTTAAATGTCTTGGGTATCGGTAGGCAGGACCCGTAGATAGATAACGAAAAGACTTGGATAGCAATGGATAGACAGATAGATATTGAGAGGCAGTGAGAGAGAGATATAGAGAGAGATAAAGATAGAAAGAGAGAGAGAGAGATGAAAGAATGTAAGAGAGTGTGAAAGAGGATTATTAGATGTAGATAAAATGAGAGAAGGAAAAGATTATTACATATGGACAAATTAAGAGAGAGAAACAAGAGAGAAACAAAAAGAGAGATGACATGATGGGAAACTGATATATACATATATGTATATAGAAAGAGAGAGATAGTTGGGATAATATTTCTCTCTCCCTCGCTCTCTCTTTCTCTCTTTCTCTATCTCTAAATCAAAACTTTTCTTTTATTGAGAAACAATGGCACATGTCTATAAAAACCGGATTCATACAATAAATGCTCTCAGACCTAAACAGAAAATTTTAATTGTATATCGACTTTTCACATTGATCCCGTTTTCTATCTCTCTTTCTCCCAAACCCACACACACAAGAGCCTCAGTCATATATATATATATATATATATATATATGTGTGTGTGTGTGTGTGTGTGTGTGGCACTTGTGGTGTAACGGCTATCGACGTAGAATATGTGCACGCCGACCCGACTTCAAGTTTGCAATTCACTCACGTAGCACTAATAACTTTGGGAAAAGTATAAATCCAACTATTCTCCCGCCAACTATGGGTAAATAGTAGGACAGATTGGGCCCTTTAACCTTGTTATGGCAAACTGTCTAGGAGCAGGAAAACTGAATTGCGACCTGTAAAAATTGACCTTGTGTTGCATCCAGATCCAGTGGATGTGTTGGTAAATACGTCATATATATATATATATGTTTATATATATATATATATATGTGTGTGTGTGTGTGTGTGTGTGTGTGTGTGTGTGTGTGTGTGTGTGTGTGTGTGTGTGTGTGTGTGTGTGTGCAGACAGACAGAGACAGATAGACAGAGAGAGAGAGAGAAGGCTTGGAATGAAATCTGGCATTATGAGAAAACCGAAAACAGTATGAAATAAGCTGTCATGTTTTGCTATAGGGGGAGCATAATCAAATTTTTTCGCATATATGTATAAATATATATGCGTACGTGTGTATTTGTATGTGTGTGTGTTTGTGTATCTGTGTACGCACGTTCTTCAGCATGGAGTTGTGGTTACTACTTTCGAAAACCATTACTCTTCTAACCTGTTGATCCTTGCGATGTACTTATGCCTATAGTCGGTATTTCATACTTAACTGAGTTTACAACCTATCTGTAGAAAGAGTAATAGAAGCTTGGTGACTATCACTATTGAGAAGAGTCTTCAGTCAACAGTAGGTGCCCAGCCTTTGTCATCATGAGCTCAAACTAAGCCATTTTTGGTAATTAGATAGATAGATAGATAGATAGATAGATAGATATCTGATTGTTAAAGTTGTAGGGTCGAGTGGGCTTTCAAGTCTTTGTAAGTTAACTGATCTTGGAGTTGGAAAAACTGAGTTCATAATCTAAGGAGTGTTGTTCTGAAGAATCTATGGCACATTGGTATACCATTCTTCTATTATCAGTTCATCCAAGTGTTGCTGGTTCTACACAAATTTTCACAACTATAAACAAATCACCAGCGTAAGTAGTCGAACTGTTCACCGAACTGTTGGGCTCTTATATGTCAAGGGAACCTACTATATATATATATATATATATATCAACCCAACGGGCAGGATTTGACACAGGTCAATCAAGCGGAGTTTAGCAGGTTTGAATTCAGAGTTTCCCTTCTCCTAGACTGATTGCCTAAGGCTAAAGAACTCAGTCTGCCCTACTATTTACCCCTAGCTGAAGGGAGAATAATTGGATTCATAACTTTCCCAAGGGTATTAATGCTATGTGAAATGTATATATATATATATATATATATATATATATATATATCATGTTCAGGAGGCTTTCCTTCTTTCCTTCTCAGACAGCACCTGCTTCTTCGCTTGAGACGGCTTAGTCCTAGATTTATTCCCCGGTGCGTAATATACCTCAAAATCAGAATGCCAAAAGAACTTAGCTATTTTGGCACTGACCCCAGAGAGGTTTGTTTCCTGCGTGGTTCCCACATTGAATATCATATTCCCCTACAGTGCTCTACTAGCAAAACCCTGCGTTTTGACAAAAAGTACCGATCAAAACGTATCGAGACTGCTAAATAAAAAGTGTCGAGAACTGACAAATGACTCAGTATAGATTCATCTAGTTAGCAAAACATTATCTCTTCATTACATTAGTTGCTCAGCTGGATACACTTTTTCGTTTAAAGGTTAAATTTTAGAATAGATAATCAAAGCTTCTATCTCAATACTTTATTACACCTCCTTATATATATAGTAAGTAAAGTTGCCGACCGTAGTCGAAGACGACCAGAAGGCTCCCTTTTCAATAGTCACTCTAGTCACTCTATTGTTCCACTGGATACTTTGTTCAATAAAACAATAAAACTTATTGATTTAATCTTATTTTTTCATCCAAACTATATATATATATAGTAAGTAAAGTTGCCGACCGTAGTCGAAGACGACCAGAAGGCTCCCTTTTCAATAGTCACTCTAGTCACTCTATTGTTCCACTGGATACTTTGTTCAATAAAACAATAAAACTTATTGATTTAATCTTATTTTTTCATCCAAACTATATATATATATATAAGTAAAGTTGCCGACCGTAGTCGAAGACGACCAGAAGGCTCCCTTTTCAATAGTCACTCTAGTCACTCTATTGTTCCACTGGATACTTTGTTCAATAAAACAATAAAACTTATTGATTTAATCTTATTTTTTCATCCAAACTATATATATATATATAAGTAAAGTTGCCGACCGTAGTCGAAGACGACCAGAAGGCTCCCTTTTCAATAGTCACTCTAGTCACTCTATTGTTCCACTGGATACTTTGTTCAATAAAACAATAAAACTTATTGATTTAATCTTATTTTTTCATCCAAACTATATATATATATATAAGTAAAGTTGCCGACCGTAGTCGAAGACGACCAGAAGGCTCCCTTTTCAATAGCTATTACACCGAAGCGTAGGGGAGGGCGCTAATCCTTTCCCTGGATTGCTCCTATTTACCCTTGATACGTACCTTATATCGCTGAGTGTTAAGCAAGGAGGTATCAAGTTTTTGGTATGACGCGACCTGGGATTGAACCGTGGTCTCCCGGACCATTGGCGAACACTCTACCCACTTGGACAATGTTGTGTAATTAGATGGAAACTCAAACCTGGTTAAGTTATCATAATAAATTTATTTCGGCGGAGAATATTACAAAACTCTCCGTCTCGTCAGATGACTTTTTACATACTCTACTTGAAATTGTAAAAGAGTACAGTGTTCGCCAATGGCCCGGGAGACCTGGGTTCAATCTCAGGTCGAGTCATACCAAAGACTTTAAAAATGGAACTTGATACCACCTTGCTTAACACTCAGTATTATAAGGTACGGTTCAAGGGTAAAGTGGAGCAATCCAGGGAATGGAGTAGCGCCCTCCCCTACACCTTGGTGTAGTAGCTATCGAAAAGGAAGCCTTCGGGTCATCCTCGACTATGGTCGCTAACTTTACTTTACTTACATGTGGAATTATAGTTCATATGTGAAAAAAAATTAAATTCTCAGTCAAGGACAGAGGGGGCCAAAACAGTAGGTGTTGAAACATTAAGAAACAGGAGTAGGGCTTCTCTTTATGTTAACCCATCCTAATTTGAACACATGTCATGAATCCTGAAGTAGATGGGATTTTCTAAACAATCTAAGATCGTAAATCAAATGACTATCCCCATATATATTCTCCATTTACTCCTAATACATCTGTTAATTATTTCAGCTGTTGTGATCTTAGATATTCCCCTTAATTTAACTAAAAACAAGATAAATAAATAAAGTAAAGGTATAAAACTTTTTTTCGTAGCTAGCATGTGCACGAAATCCCATTGAATACGAATAATTTTTAAACAAATCTATTTGACCCCTAGATGGGACTCTAATTGGTACAATCACTCCAGGTCAGAGTCGACCTGGGAGTAATGAAAATGAAGGAATACACTACATTATCTACATCTAGAGGAACACCATCAGATGCAAATGTGTTATATCCACTTCATCACTTCTGGGTGGGTTTTACACTTCTACAGGAGATACAGGCACCGTATTCAACCCCACACCAACTGGGTGGAGAAAGAATGAATGAGTATATATATATATATATATATATCCAACTCCATTGCCATAGACAGGATGTGACACAAAGTCTACTTTCATGCAGGTACAACTGGTTTGAATTCAGAATTTTCCGTATCTTTGGCTGGTTACTTAAGCAAGGCTAAAGAATTCATTCTCTCCTATTTGCTATTAAAGGACTCAGTCTGTTCTATTTACCATTAAAGAACTCAGTTTGTCTTATTTACCATTAAAGAACTCAGACTGCCCTATTTACCATTAAAGTACTCGGTCAGTTCTATTTACCATTAAAGAACTCAGTCTGCCCTATTTACCATTAAAGTACTCGGTCTGTTCTATTTACCGTTAAAGAACTCAGTTTGTCTTATTTACTATTAAAGAACTCAGTCTGCCCTATTTACCATTAAAGTACTCGGTCTGTTGTATTTACCATTTAGGAACTCAGTCTGTCCTATTTACCATTAAAGAACTCAGTTCTATTTACCACTAAAGAACCCATTTGCTTTTCGCAAGCATTAACACGAAGTGAACAACACTCTTTTTCAGGATTTGAACTCATGTAGCCGACTCCATTTTTTACGCAATATATATATAGAGAGAGGGAGAGAGAATTGCTTTATAGCAAAAATAATTTTAGTATTGTAAAATATTTCTTTTGAGCCTATTCAAAATGGTGTCAAATCAAACAGAATACTCCAGGCTTAAACAAAGCTCTGTCATCAAATTCATAAAATTTGTTGAAGAATGCGTAATGTGTACAGAGAAGCATGTTTTACTCAAAAATATGCTTACAAATGTGTAAAATATTAGTTTGCAACTTCGAACTTGATTCAAAAAGACCGTCTATGCTGTAAAAACATACTAACTTTCCCACGCCGAAAAGGTTTCGGGTGCAGCTATCAATAAAGAAGGTCAGGCTGACATTCTTCCAGGACATCTACCACTATTGATTTCCTTGAAAACGGTGCAACCGTAAACAGTGCTTCTTACTGCCAACTACCTTGGCGAAATTCACCTTATTTATTGAATGACTCTTGCGTATATATATATATATATATATATATATATATATATATATCAGTCTATCTCTTTTCTACAGTTTGCACTTACTGTCATTCTTTCTTTCTTCAGTTATATTACTTTGACGCCTTCGTTTTACTTATTTTCTCTCTTTCTTTCTCTTTGACGTTGAATCACGCAATCATACGTTCGCACACAAACCCGTTTTATTATTGAGCATAAAAACGAGAGGGAAAGAGTGAAATACAAACAAGCAAAAAAGAGAGAGAGAACGAGACAAAGAAAGGGAGAGAACTCGTATCAGATAAATCGCAAGTAAATATTTATAGTTGGGGATGAAGGGAAAAGTGCACCCAGGTCAGGATTAAGACGAAGAGAAAGTATTGTTGACTAATCTTACCTGTGTTCCGATGTTTCCTTCTGGTCTTTGTGAAATTGTGGATTATCCGTTGAGAATATCTCATCTTGGACTTTACCTTTAAACTGACCCAAGAATTGTGATCACGTAGCTTTGTATCATAAGACGCTCTACGGACAGAGATAATGATGGACACACACACAGAAAACCAGTTCTCGTAAACAACAAAAAAGCAGACAGGCCCCCAGAAGGAAAGTACAAAAATAAAACTATATATATATATATATATACGTACACGTGAATTGGCTGAAAAGTTCAAAAGCTAACTAAGATACTCTTATAGAATGTGACCAAACGAGGTTTATTTTTCAACACAGTTCTTGTTCTGGTCCACACACTTCTTCCGTTGGTGTTGCAGTGCATGGATCCCATTGGTCAAAAAAGTACCGACAGCAGATATGACGCTATCATATGAACTTTTCAGCCCACCCTCGTATATATATATATATATATATATATATATATATATATATATATATATAAATTTCGGCTGAACTTACTCCGACTCTCATAATGAGTAGTATAAACAGCTCAGAAAACAAGGAAAATTTTATTCAAAAATATTATTTTGTCATCAAGGCAATTTTTTCTCAATTAAAAAATCAGTGGGTTTTGTTTCGCTTTGTTTTTGTTTTGTTTTTGTTTGATGTCGACCATGTACATTAAGTATTGATTTTTCCTGCGATTTCATGAGTTTGTATCTGCCTGTGCATTTTCTTAGTATATGATTGAGTGGCATCATCTCTGTCACAAATAGTAAGTGATAGCGCATCTCCCTGGAAGATACCTCTCCGGGTTTTAACCTCAGTTAAGCTTTTTCCTCCAGCTGTCAGTTCCACCCTCCAGTTTTCCATGGTTTTCTCGATAAACTTTATGATTTCGTCGGGTATCTTTGTACAGTTTAAGACAGTCTATAATCCAGTATATCGTATGCCTTTTTTATAGTCAATCCACGCCATAGCAAGATGTTTGCGTCTCATTTTGCTCTCATTGAGAATATGTTGATCAATATATTGTAGCTTGTAGGGGGACATGTAATTGTTTAGTGGATAGTTTTGGTCCCCCAATTTGTAGTTTGTATTTGGTATTGCTTAGTGGTATGTTATTTATGTTTTGAAAAAGGCAAAATAGGCAAATGAAGTAATAATATGAAAGATGTTAAACGGCGCGGACAAAATGAACATTCAAGACAAAGCGGTACAAACAAAACAAATTTATATCTCAACAATACATGCAATGAAACATTTAAAACATTACTATGGTTCTATTACTGTTCGTGGAATAATTCTGTGTGTGTGTGTGTGTGTGTGTGTGTGTGTGTGACTAACACTAATACTACAAAAAAGGACTAAATAACAAAAGTGTCCTATGCGTATTGACTACGTATTTCTACTGTTTGTTTCTTTCTGTGGTTTGACGAAATCGTTGTTTTCGAGGCTGGAAAAAGTCTCACCGACAAAGTGTAACGAGGAAGTGAATGTTCGCATGTAGTATACATTTTCATGGTGATTGGTTGTGGTAGTCGAATGTAATAAGGAGGAAGAGTATGTTGACACTGTTCGTTGAAATTAAGAGAGTGAGAGTGTTCTCTCTGGAAGTCACACTAGAAAGAGTGTGTTGGCCTTGTAAGTGAAAATGTGAAGAGGAAGAGTGTTGGAAGACGAAGTATTTATAGAAAATACGTGCCATCGAGTAGGCTCCAAAAACGCGGGACGAAATTGAAGTGCGGACGTAGTTTTGAGCACCGACCACGTGGTTCTCCTGGCTAATGGGTTACGTGCATCCGCCATCTTAGTTTCGGGAACAAGTGGCATAACGTCCATTTTAAATTATAGGAGTCTAAGTCCTATAAGCTCTCCTGTTTTTCTGGTCCCCTTGCAGCATCCCTTCTGTTCCTAAGGTAACAGTCCGTGACTTATTAATAAATAGTAAAACATAATTTGTACTGTTAGTATTTCCTACATCATAGGTAGGCACGTTATAGGTCTATAATTGTTTGAGGCAGTTCTTTTGGCGGGGGGCTTTCTGGATCAGGGTGGTATTTCCTTTGGTCATCCATTCGGATATGTCTGCTTCTAAGCATCTATTCATTTCGAGAGTCAGTCTGTCATGGATGGAGGTGGATTTTTAAAACCAGAATCCATGTATGCCATCATGGCCTGGATTTTTCTAATTTGCTATCTTTTGTGTGTTACTTATTTTTGCCTTCAGGCCTTCTTCCAGTGCTTACAACTTTTTCCAAGTTATTTATCTATTCGGCTTTTCTGTTATGTTCTCTTCGTTCCCATAGTTTGCTCCAAAATTGTTTTGTTTCCTTGTCATCCGGTTGTGGGTATGCCGTCGTGAATTATCCCCTTACTTGAATTTTCTTTCGTTATTTTGGAATGTTCTGTTTTGCTTGTATTGCTTAATCCTATCTAGGTATCTTTTTAGTCTTCCTTATTTCGCCAGAACCTTCTGATTTATCTCTTCGAGTTGTATCATTTGTTCGAAACGTGTTGCTTTGCTCTTTTCGTTACAACGTATTGACGCGTTTTTCTTCTATCTTGGCATTTTTATTTGTTATCGAAGCTTTCTTATTTGTGTTTCCAGTCTGATTTCTCATCCAGGTTTTGAATTTTTGTTCGTGTTCCGTAGGGGAACCCCAATTTTTCCACAAACTAATTTTGCTCTAGCATAGATTAGTTCGCTTAATTCCGTTATTTTGTTCGGTGAAATATGTGTTAATAATTCGTTTATTTTTTTCAGTTTCTACCTTACTTAATTAAAGTCTACAGTGGGACTACTTTTTGATAGTATTACTGATGTTACAAATTCTTAGCTATTTGCCGTATCGAAATTTTGGCTCATTGGAATCGTTGCTGATAAAGTTAGCCGTTTTATTAAGATGATACTCCTATTATTTCTTAGAATATTCGGACTATTGACCTCGTCTTTATTATTATGATCACAAAGTTTCGACCGATATGTCCTTCGGCCTTCTTCAGGTGTTTCATGTCGAACTCGGGAGTCCAGACAAAAATTCGAATTGAACCCTGTATTTGAGCCACTGGGATAGACTGTTCCAATTTTGTTAACTATGGCCGGATACAAGTGTTAAACAATAGTAAGTATTCTTGAAACAGTTAAAGAAGGCTGAAGGACATATCGGCCGAAACGTTGTGATCATAACAATTAAAATGAGGTCAATAGTCCGAATATTCTAAGTAATAATAATTATCAACCTTCATCTCAAAAATTTAGACAAATGATCCTTCTAGTTTTTCCTATGTTACAGCAAAAATAACTGAATCTACCGTCGTCTTTTCAAGCAGACACGTTGCAGAAAGATGAATAATAATAATAGATTTGAATTTGATCATACGGATAAATGGTATATGTACAACCCAGCAGCTGTCCAGGAGAACGACACACATAAACTCCTATGGGACTTTGACATACAAATCTCTGCCAGAAGAACAGACTTTATAATAATCAACAAAAAAAGAGAGAATTTACAAAATTGTCGACTTTGTTGTCCCGGCTGATCACAGAATAAAACTGAAAGAATGTGAAAAGAAGGATAAGTACCTCGACCTTGCTAGGGAATTGAAAAAGACTTTGAAACATGAAGGTGACAATTGTACCAATCGTGATTGGTGCTTTTTATACAGTAACTAAAGTATTATTAAAAGGACTGAAGGACTTGGAGGTTGGAGAGCGAGTGAAGACCATTCAAACTACAGCACTGTTGAGAAAGGCCAGAATACTGACTAGAGGAGACTTGGTGTCACTCAGTCTCCAGTGAAAGACCATCAGCTAAAACTGATGTGAAAAACTTTCAATGAGTAAAAGATCATAATACCGACAAAACACAAAACATCCGGTTAGTTTCCTAAATGTTTAGCATAAACTGGACGAAAGACTAGTTACCTTAATTTTGGCTGCCAATTTCTGGATTTTAACACACACGATAAAGCACCGTTCCGTCTAGGGATTTTCTTTCCTTCTTTTTTTATTATTCCCATCCTTTTACTTCGTCGACCGCTTTCTCCGATTCATATTTTCAAATGCTGCTCGAATTTTTTAACTATATACTAAAAGTTTGTCACGTGACTGTATAGAATATTCAAGTTATCTCTAACTCACCACTATCCTTTACATTTAGTTGTTATCACAGTGACATACACTTCTAAACTAACTGATATTACACTCATGTATCTAAAAATGTTGCAGAAGGATTAAAATTAAAGATAATATAAAACTAATATTACCGACGGGCGCTGTCGTCAATCAGTGAAGGTGTCACGAGACTAGCGCGTGCGGGCAGAATGACCAGCAAAGTTAGACGTGATTTTAAAATAATCACAGATGTACTATCACGTGTTTCACTAGTGACATCGAACATTCGAGGATCTTCGATTTGTTCCCCAAAATCTCTATATAAGAAAATAAGTCTGGAGATTTTGGCAGAGTTGAAGGCAGTTGTCAAAACGGGCGCGTTAAAGGTTCCGGAGGCTCCGACCCGTTCTACCCCAGTCTGCTATGACCTATCTGCGATGACAGGCGTGTGTCAAACAGCCAGCTCTCACCCACACCTCGTCATCACCGAGAGGAAGGGAGAAGAAGGACGCAACTAAAATGAACTTTTCGAGTTGCAGCGATCATAGCTGAATAAAATGACAAACTATACGCTTACAAATCATATATATATATATATATATATATATATATATATATATATATATATATATATATATATATATATGATTTGTAAGCGTATAGTTTGTCATTTGTATTTTAAAACAAGCAACAGCTCATTTGCTTGCACCCAGTTAAATGGTTTCAAATATTCTTATTTAACACTTGTAATTCTATTCAAAATTATTCGTTTGGAAACAGTTAAATGATTTTAAGTTTAGTTAATGATTAAATAGTTCTATACAACACATAGATGGGACCCTAACTGATTCTACTACTCCGGTTACAGTGGACCTGGAAGTAATAGTAATGAAAAGGTACTCCGTATTCCCCAAAGTTCCAGAAGTAGAGTTTCACCATCAGATGATTTCGTGTTATATCCAGGACACCCGTCAGTGGGTTCTTACTCCTTCTGCAGAGATGCAATCGGCGCACTCTTTAGTCCCAGCTGACTGGACTATGCTGTTGTAGTCACTACAAGAAAGGTTCAGTCTGTTAGTTTTACGATAATGATGTACAGCAGAAAAAGACAACAACGTTGACGTATAAAGACATAATCTGCTTCTTTTCTTGTTTCTTTTATTACCCGAAATGTACGTATGGGTAGAGTGAGAGAGGGTAGAGGATGGCTGAGCTTGCATACAAACAGATGCCGACAATACGGATCTTCAGTGAACCGCTTTCTCTTCGTTCAGTCCGTGTTGAAATCTTCCCTGGTTTATATATTTTTCCGGGTGCTTACGCAAATCCTCGTGGTCATACCCCCAGCCTACACATTGCACGGGGAAACGCCTCCTTCTATCATAACACCCATGCAATTTACGTGGCACTTCCACTTGGGAACAACTGCGTCTAGTTTACAATAGGAAATAGGCGCACTTTCTGTTGTGCCATCCACGCAACTTATGCAGCATTTCCACCGGAGCATCGGCGTCCTGTTTACTTCAGGGAACAGGTGCGTTTCCTGTTATGCCACCCACACAATTTATGTGGTATGTCAGAGGGATCTTAAAGTCAATATCCAATATTATGTCAGCCTTTGTTAAGTTATTTACAGTAGATTTTTTTCAACAAGAAATTATATATGATTAAGTAACTAATTAAGTAGCTAATTATCATTTCTAAACTCTTTTAACTCCGAGTAATTATGGTTAAAATAGATAGGAGGAGTGAAAATAACGAGGCAATATCACACTCTCTAGTGCTTCAGAACCAGAGCCTCACCACCTAATACAGTTTAACATCTTACCCAGGGTATTCACATCAAGAAATTGTCATAATCACACTCTGATGAACTTTAACTAGCATCCTCATCTTGATTGCTTTAGTCAGATTAAGGAATCAATTATTTTACACCAATTTGTATGGGCTACATGACGCAAAGATTTTTAAGCATGTTACAACGATTTGTAATAGAATATTATATTTTATTCTAAGAATAAAATATAATATTCTATTACAAAGTCTTTGCGATGATTAGTTTTGACAGCTATTTTTTCATCTTAATTTCTATAGTTTTTTATCACAAATATTCAGGCCGTCATACTACTACCTTTCGTAAATTGTTTCTGATATTAATGATGTCGATAGACAACCATCAAAGATTGCAGAACAGAAAGTTATGGGTTTAGATTCGAGATCCCGCGATAGTTGACTTTCGTAGGGCCGGTGATAAACAGCTGGGATTCTACAGACTTCACAAGGAAAATTAGATGCGTCTCAACTGGGGCTTATTCTTTATTTTTTATTCGCACGATTTAGTATCGGCCATAAAATAATGATCGTAGTAGTAAAAAAAAATGACATAAAAAAACAAAAAAGAAAATGCAGAGTAAAAGAATTAATACAATTACTAGATAGATAGATAGATAGATAGATATGAATAGACTTAGAAAGAAAGAAATTTACTGAAAATAATAAGAATAAATAAAATGTATGACTCGGTAGAAATAAGAATACTGCAACTTTTTTCTTGAAAATGTTAAATGAGCGTTGAATGATGAAGATGACGTCTTAAGACGTGGGTGATATAAACGATGAAAAGTAAAGATGAATTAAATTGCCAAGAAGCAAGTGAGCGAGACAAGACAGCCGAGAGTAAATCCGTGAGTAAAGCATGAATTTACTGTTAATAGCTTCGCCGGTTTTTACCGCCACCAGGATATAATGAAGTGCTAGCAACAGTGTCGTTTTGGTGAGGAGTCGAAGCTAAAGAAGATCGGGTATGCTTTCGCGGGAAACTATCACTGACACAATCAATGTTATTCATTAAATACTGAGTCTCTTGCTTTGGTCTTGGATTTGCTTTACCACTCTAGCGTTCTTACTCCGCCTCACTATCTCTTTCACAGTATATATATATATATATATATATATATATATATACTACAGTCGTGCGCATGCGTCTTAGCACTCAGATACTTACGCTGTCCGCTTGCCCTGTTCGTTGACTGCTCTTCATTATAAACTGTAAGAATGAGTATTAGATTATGGCGAACGGGTTTCATGAACAAGTCAGGTACAAGTTACTTGACGGTTTGGCATTTTGCGCCGAGCAATCTTGGTTTAAAGGGTAAGATGGAAGTCGAGAGGTACACGGCGAAGAATGGGATGAAGAGTTTATAGGAGTGGTAGAAGGAGGAAATAAAGCAGGGCAGCAGAAAGTATTAGAAGTAATGGGGTGATGTGTGAAGAAAAAAGATTGATTGATTGATTTCAACGGCATGTCAACCTGTCTTGGTTTATGTCATGCCTAGAGGTTAAGGAATTGCGTTCATTGTACATTCAGATTTACATCTTTGTTTCTTGAGAATTTGATGATGTCAAGTATTCCTATCAAATACTAATAATTTATATACAGTAGTATGGTTTCAAGTAACTATTCCTCTTTAAAATAAAGCTGGCGACCGCAGTCGAAGGTGACTCGAAGGCTCCTTTTTCAATAGCTACTACACCAAGATGTAGGGGAGAGTGCTATTCCTTTCCCTGGATTTCCCCACTTTACCCTTTATACGTACATTGGAATGCTGAGTGTTAAGCAAGGAGGCATCAAGTACCATTTTTAGAGTCTTTGGCGTGACTCAATCAGGTCCATTGGCGAACATTCTATCCCACTAGGCCAATTGTCTAACACTAATAATTTGAAAGCAATTAGCATAATAGTTAGATTGTTCGTCAATGGACCAAGAGACCGGGGTTCAATCTCCGATTGAGTCATACTAAAGACTCTAAAAATAGTACTTGGTGCCTCCTTACTTAACACTCAGCATTACAATGTACGTAACAATGGTAAAGTGGAGAAATCCAGGGAAAGGAGTGGCGCCCTCTCCTACACCTCAGGATAGTAGCTATTGAAAAGGGAGCCTTCGGGTCGCCCAACTTACTATTTCTATTTAATAATAGTCATTTGTTGGCCCACAGTTATATTGTTTCGAGTAATCATCTTTCTTTCTTTCATTAATGACATGTAAACCTTCGTAGGTTATTTAATGCAAAAAGCTACCCTCGTACACGAACAGCATTGATACTATTAAACCCATAGCCGGAGGAATAAGGGATTTCATTCCTTTCCTCAGCGTATTAACCGGAAAGCGAACATAATAGTGCGACTGGAATTCGAACTCGCTTACTTCAAGGTCACAATTGGGCACTTTAACCATTACGCCACGAGGAGTAATTAATCATAGTCCTGGGTAAACAATTATATCTTCAAGTAACTATTCTTCATACAAATGATTTACAATTATATGGCATCAAATATTCTTATTTAATTCGAATAATTTTTAACAGACCAATTTGACCCATATATGGAAGCCTAATCGGTACTACCACTCCGGGTCAGAGTTGTCTGAGTAATCCGTAATGAAAGGG
>CAUZXS010002436.1:2500-50000 GCA_963585895.1 Sepioteuthis lessoniana | reverse complement strand
CAAATATCTGGCAATGTTTATATCCGGATATTTTTGGTCGGAACGAGATTTTTCATCAATAATCTAATTTTAATCTTTTCACCATTTTAATTTAATCTTAATTTATTTCTCTCTCTCTCTCTCTCTCTCTCTCTCTCTCTCTCTCTCTCTCTCTCTCTCTCTCTCTCTCTCAGAATTAAAATTTTAGACATTGTATTTTAATTTATTTCATTTTTTTTTCTTTCTTTTTTGAAATCCTTTTTTTTTATTAGTGGTAAATTTTTAAAGCCAACACATCACCAATCATCAAAAAAAAGGTGTTTTATAATTCATTGAGAATCTTTTTTAAAACCTTTTCTTTCATGAAAATATGAATATATGTTAACGATGCCGAAAAGATTAAGATATTTTCGGTTGGAACAAGAGGATTTGTTCATTTAAATTACCCATGTTCTTTGAAGGATACATCACTCTTAATCAAGCCCTCTGATAGGTGTGCTATACTTAAGCAATTAGTCTAAATGATCCGGCTCTTTTGTTTATAAATGGGAACTTGTTAATTCACCTCATATTAACCCTTATGATTTATTCATCCCGATAAAATTTTATTCAAGGAGATCTATATGGACCACTTTAAGAATTTCTAATTTAATACCTTTATCATAACATCTTAAAAAATCAAGTTTAATTATAACTCTCATTATTGTGAGACAGTTTGTTTTTTTTCCTCCATAAATGCCTTGGCTCTGTGAATGTCAACTATTTTTCCCAATCATCACCGCCCCTTTTTTATCATAAAGTTCATAGTTTGGGGTTTGCCTATGTTACTTTATTGTGTGTTTTGTTTTTCGAGGGGAGGGGATGATCCAAAAACCTTAATCTTGAATGTTTTATCTTGACTCTTAGTTTCATTTTAAATTCAGCTGACCTGACACATTAAATAACAAACAAATTTTTTCTTGTTACACAATAAATTTTATTTTTCAATTTAGATAAATTTAATTGCTTTTAATTTCTTTTTAAATTAAATTATTTAGCATGTAGATAATTCATTAAATATTCGTTAAAATGCCACAGACTAATCTATTTTGTCAGAAGGCAAGTTTTTAAGAATGATTTCAATAATAACAAAGGAAATTCGTGAATATAATAAACCTTATTTTGAAAAGTATTCTCATAAAATGATTTCCTGATTTTAAATTTATTTATGTAAACATCTTCACTAACACAAAAATTCTACCATCATTTTTTTTTTAACTTATTGTCCGAAGATTTTGACAATCAGAAACAACTTTAGAAGAAATTTTAATTTTTTTTCCCTTCATATGTCACTAAAATTTTCGTTAAAATTCCGGGAACATTTGGTTTTGAAATGTTTATATTGTAAACTACGGTGGGTTTTTGGAATAATGACTCGAGTCGTAACTTACAATGGAAAGGGTTTATTTTACAAAATGTACAAGGACGTGTAAACCTCTGCTTGCTAGTCTTGGTAGAGGAATGCCGTGACTGCTTCTATTCAAATAGAATTATCCATTGTAATACAGTGGAGTATCATCCCTTTTCTACATCACTTTACATTTGATTAAAGTGGCCGGCAACTTTTTTTTCCCCAAAAAAATTGTAAAATTTATCTAGTTCTTTTGGGGAGGAAAATTTTAATAGAATATTGAAGTTTTTCTTTAATCGTACCGCTGTTCTACATATAAGATCTATGAAAAACAATTTCGAAAATAATTTTCGATTACGGCCCTTGTTTTATTTTACACATTCTCGAATATCTCTTCCAGTGCTAGCCTGTCAGAAAACATTTCGTTTGAACGTTTGATTAGCATTAACGATATTTTTTTTCCAAAATATCACATAATTTATTCCAATCTTTGGATTTTCAAAATTTTAAAATGATTTTTGCTCTCTCTCTCTCTCTCTCTCTCTCTCTCTCTCTCTCTCTCTCTCTCTCTCTCTCTCTCTCTCTCTCTCTCTCTCTGCTGTATAGTCTAATCAATTTATTCCGATTATTTTTTGTACTGCTCCCTTACAATTGAAAATATTCCTGTCAGAATAGTTGTTCATTTGCTTTCAATTTAAAAAGGAGTATTGTTTTTGCTTTTAAAACATTGACTGTTTCTTGCTTGTTAATTAGCATACAAAGGAAAAAGTTTACTAAAACTTCCGTAAGTTTAGTTTCTTTGTTTTTTTTTTAATGACATATCAACCTTCGTGGGTTATTTAATACCAAAGCCATCCTTGTAGACTGACATTAAAGATACTACTTGACTCGTTGCTGGGAAATGAGTTCATGCCTTTCCCAAGGATATTAATATGAAAGTAATAGTACGACAAGAGTTCGAACTTGCCACTAACGACGTCACAGTCCAGCTCGTAAATCATAACGCCCCGGGTACCACCCTCATAGCCCCTGACTCCAATCAATTTGAACGCTTTAATGTAGCAGAGTGTAAAAGGATTGTAACTACATGACCTTGACAGGAAAATAGAACTCTAGTTAAAAAATGAATCATAAGATTTTTTAATAGTGTTTAACATTGAATCGACTAATTATCTTCAAATCAAATTTCACAAGGTCCCAATTAATTTTAGGAAGAAATTTAAAACCAGTTTTCTTTGTTTTTATTGAAAGGCAATTCATCATTGTGTAATCAAAGTATTTGTTGATAAAATATAAATATTTTTCAGGCTAAACAGGTTTCAAGTTTGCAAAAGTTTTTTTTAACTATATTGATGTTATCGTTCAATTAAAAACGAAAAATCAAACTTGAAACCGCATATTCTAAACCCCACCCAATCGGTGGGGTTTAGAATATGCTAATTGCTACCCCTTTCAGAGGTAGTAAAATACAAAAAGGTGGTGTCCTTGGTAAGGCACTAAATTAAAACAAATAGTCAGGCTCCATTTCTGGAGTGTGCTGTACACCTTGATTGCCATTACTCCCAGGTCCACTCTATGGGTCAAATAGATCTGTTTAAAAATATTATACGCATTCGATAGGAATACTTAATACCATATAAGCGTGTATAAAACAACTCTTAGTAAACTGCTACACAAACGTACAATGAACATGAATCCCTAACCTCTTGGTATAAAATAGCCCCAGACTGGTTGGCATGCTGTTAAAATCAATTGATAAAATTTTTAACATATTCCAATTTAGCCACACGTTTTTAAAAAAAAATGTCAAATATCTTTGTACGTAGATATCCTATTGAATTTACCATCTGATCGGGAATGAAGGTTTGCCTGTACAGTTTTTTTTGTTTTTTCAACAACTTTCTTTATTGTTCAATGATCTCGGTAAAAGTGGACATTCCCTTCCTCATTAACTTAGTCATTTTCGGCTTTTTAGCAGTTGTTAAATCCCTTCCCTTCACATAGTGGTATTTTACTATCATCCCACCATGTCAGAATATGGCATATGGCCGTTTTATTGGTGGGGGGACGCGTACGAATCAAGACTCATGCAAGACAGATGCAAAAATTATTGACCCCGTCGGCATTCCCCCATGTTTCAACCCAACAGACAAAAGAAAAAAAGTTTTTATTAAATCTCAGACGTCTTGAAATAATAACTGCTTAATCTGCACGTTAACTTCTGTCTATCCATTTTCATATATTCGAAATGTCTTAAAATAAACAAACCCTTAAAAATGGCGGAAAGTTTAGTTTGATGCTTTACAAATGGTGGAAAGGGACGAGTTTAAATTTATCAAATATCAGTTCAGAACTTTTGTGGTTTATTTGATCTGCGTAATAACTTCAGACAGGCTATATTGAATATTTGTTATAAGCATTTTGTGATTAGTCGGCATGACTCTGCATTATTTTGAAATCAGGTATGCTGATTAACTCCTTCTTTTAAACGTCCTCTAGATGGCACCGAGTGTCAACACAGAGCTGATGAATATTAGTTTTTACTGGTGGGTCTATACTGATGCATCCATGAGTAGGAGAACGTCGCTTAGGAGTTTAATCTGGCTCGTCATTCTTGGATGGCTTGCAGCATGGAAAATAAATGGCCATACAGTTGTTTTGTGGAGTGTTGCTCCCAGAACCTGTTCGAAACAGTATGCAGCATTCTTACATAGTTCTCTTCTAGCTTTTTCTTGAAGCGTTTCCTTTGTGTGAAAATAATGCAATTATACAATCATACTGACATGGCTACAACTTGGAAGAGAAATAAAAAAAATATATATATATTTAAGACTTTGGCTAAGTTTTGTTGCTTAAATAATGTCCAGTCTATAAGAATGATGCTTTTAAACCAATAAATAATTCTGTTTGAAAACCGCTTCGACGTTTATATATAATACTGCAAATGTCAATAAATCATATCAATCTGTCCGACTTCAAGACACCACAAATAGGATTTATTAAACACGTACGTCAAATATTTCCTTAACTTTAATCATTGTCAAGCAATACTGCAAATTCTGACTGTGTGCGGAGTGTGGAGAATGAGAGAAAGTGAAATAATCTTGACTGTAATTAAATACGCCGACTACTTTTAAACAGTGCAGACGTCGGCAACGGCTTTGGTTATTTTCATCGTTTTCACATATTTTTACCGCTACTCTCACTCACCCACCTCATCCCAACCCAAACAAATTATTTCCAGCCCAATTGGCTGGTGCTGTAGAATTCACCGACTGCATCTTTGCAGAGGGGTAACACCCCTACACACATGCACACCAAAGAATGTCCGGGATATGCGACTAAACAATAACGCTCGAGTCCTGGAGCTTTGACGAATGCAGCGTTCCCTTTCATTGTCATTGTTCCCAGTTCCACTCAGTCCTGGAGTGGTAGCACCTGATAGGGTCAAATTTCTAGGTCAAATAGAACTGTTTGCAAACGAATGACTCGTATTGAATTGTTAGGAATAGAACCGTTTGACCTTTTAACTATGTGCAAACGAATGAGTAGTATTGAATAGAACTATTAGTGTTGAATAGCAATGCTTGGTACTCTTTAACTGTGTGTGCCTAAATGGAGTTATTAGTGTTACATAGAAATACATGGGATCATTTGACTGTGGGCAATTGAACGAATTATGTTGAATATAATTATTAGTGTTAAATAGCAATACTTGTAACCACTTCATTATGTGCAAAGAAATGATTTATATTTAATAGAATTATTACTGTTAGATAGCAATAATTAAAACAATTTAACTTTCTAGAAACGATAGCAATACTTAATTGTGTGCAAACAAATTAATTAAATTAAAAATAAAATTACCCCCAAATTA
This sequence comes from Sepioteuthis lessoniana, assembly GCA_963585895.1. Classification (NCBI taxonomy): domain Eukaryota; kingdom Metazoa; phylum Mollusca; class Cephalopoda; order Myopsida; family Loliginidae; genus Sepioteuthis; species Sepioteuthis lessoniana. The sequence goes on along the minus strand of CAUZXS010002436.1, from coordinate 44,754 downwards.
TCCAAATATATGTATAATTATAAATGTGTGCAAACAAATGACTGATGTTAAATTGTTATTGTTACATAGGAATACTTGAAACCATTTAACTGTGTGCAAGCAAATGATTTAATAGTAAATAAAATTATTCGTGTTAGAAATACTTGAAACATTCTACTGTGTACAAAAAATGAGCTAAGATTCATATAAAAATGTTATCAACAAAATATGTTCACAAATCATATTTAATACCTTTAAACAGGATTTGACATTAAATAACCTACAAGGGTTGACATGCCATTAGATCCAAATTATTTCTGAAGGCAGTCACTATACTAAGCATCTATGGGACATCCAGTGGGAATCCAACTTCTTAATAATAAAACTTAGTCAAAATAAAATAAAAACTCTTGTAATGTTACTGTAGATATAACCAACTTGACAAACCTTGTCGTATCAGAGACCCTTTATCTTGCACCAATTATTTTAATATCAATCTCATAACTCTAAACTTTGTTCAGTTTATTCACGGTGTTTATTGCTATTTTTAATGTCAGTTTGTTACATACTAGCATAGACAATACGTATGGATCAGTATTTGTGGAACGTGACTAAGATTAGAGGTCTGCTCACGAAACTTCTGGCTGAAGTCGATGACTCGCTTTCTCAGTTTTCGTCTTCGAACAGGACGAAAAAAAAATCTGACTCAGAAGCAACAATTCTTCACGCTCCGCTTTGACTGTTTACGGGAATTAAGTGGATTTTGTCATTTGTCCACCATCTACTCTCATGGAGACGTAGTCAAATATGGAAATAAAATCTGTACAAATCGATATCTAATATTACTAAGAGATTCAAAAATCAATAAATCCGTAGCCTGAGCTGAATTTTGATCTGAAGTTTTTACTGTATATTTTGTCTATAGAGAAGCTTAAATTTTATCAAAGAAAGATCATGTTAGAATATTTAAATGTCCTTTGTTTTATTAAGTAATAGTTGGCAAGCAATTCATGCCATACATTTTTATAACGAATTAAATCCTCACTAGGTGCTTACCCAATCGGCTGGGGCTGTAGAATACACCGACTGCTTCTCTGCAGATGGGGTAAGACTCCCCACCCCCAACGAGTTTCCTAGATATGACACTAAACACTCTGATGGTGAGTTTCCAGTAATGCTGGAGCTTTGGGGAATACGGAGCATCCCTTCATTGCCATTGCTCCCAGGTCCACTCTGGCCCGGCGTGGTAGCACCTGATTGGGCCCTATCTATGGGTTAAATAGAACTAACGGCATACTTATGCTAAACTGAAATCGTACTTACATTTAAACTGAGTACTTATGCTTAACTGATTTGAAATAGAACTGTTTTTTGACATTGAAAATGTATTTACTCTAAACTGAATTGTTTATCATAGAACTGTTTTGACATTTAACTGTGTAAACAAAATCTGTACATATACTAAACTGAATTAGCTGGATTAGAACTGCTTGACTAAACTAAATAGCTTGAAATAGAAATGTTTTTGACCATTAAACTGTGTACTCATGGTAAACTGAATTGTTTGAAATAGAACTGATTATTTATATAAAAATGGATTGGACGTTGAATAGCCTACAAAGGTTGATGTGCCATAAAACCCAACCAACCCTCACTAGGTGCTCCCATATTTATGGCTTTGTGCCAAAAGCTAAACTTAGTAAATATATCCCATACAATAAAACTTGTTTGATCTGAAGTCAAAAATTCGATCAAATCTTTTTTTTTTTTTTCTCCTTTACAATCTATTTCCTGATACCCAAGGCATAGAACCGCTCTGTCGGTTCGGATTGTCTAATACCCCAACTGCACCTCTGTAGCGGGTGGGGAGAAAGACTTCCCCACATACACACGCCAACGAGGCTGCCTGTTGGTCGTGGGTGGTGACCTGTAATGCTTGGTCACGTGACTTGCAATCCTCCCTTTTGGCTTTTACTAGGCTACACGGCCGGTTAGTGAGACTTGATCCAATTAACTGGCTGATCATTTCAAACTTTAGCACCAATATGGTTAAGTGTCTACTGTAATCAAATGTATTACTCTTGTGGCAAACAAGCACCTAACCCTTTTTTTTTTTTATAGGTGCTAAAAGGCGGTGACTGGTGGTCAATCATAGAGAAAAACAAAACTCGGTGTGTCCTATGTATGACACTAAACTGCAGCAAATGGAGAGGCTCCAGTTCTGGTGTTTGGTTCACTCTCTCCTTGAATTGTAGTTCCTACTAGAGTCCCATCTAGGGGTTAGATAAAAATGTTAAATCATTAACTAAAGATTATCATTATTTATTTGAAGCCGTACAGCTCGGCAAATTGTTCGTATTAAATAGAAATACTTGATAAATAGAATTTCTAATTTTAGATATGAATACTTGACACCATTTAACTGTATGCAAACGAATGAACTCTAACTCGTTTAAAAATTTTACGAGCAAATTATTCGTTTACAAATATCTCTCTCGCTCTCTGTCTCATTTGGCATTTGGGGTTCCTGTTCTGTATATCTGGAAATTGGGGAGAATCACTCCCTTGCCATTATTCCTCGGTCCAGTCTGATCCTGAGTTATAGTATCTGTTAGGGTCCTATTATGGATCAAATAAATCTGTTTAAAAATTATTTGTATTTGATTGAAATAAGTTATACCTTTTATAACTATAAATTACTTGCATTTAGACTAGTTACTTCAATCTATTATTATTTAGGGATTATTATTATTAATAGAAGCCATATAACTATGTGCAAGCAAATGACGATTATTAAATTGAAATCATATCAGTATCAAACAGGAATCTTTTAAACAAAATAATTGTGTGCAAACTGTATCTGATAGAAAGCCTTGATAAATAATTGTGCAAAAAATACACTTCAACAACTAAACAAAAAATATAAATGTACAATGAACGCAATTTTCAAAGTTTTAGACACAAAATAACTCCTGACAGGTTGACGTGGTTAAAAACAGTCTGTCCGTTAATCAAATATGAATTCTTTCTTTCTGTGTTTCCATAAGATTTGTTTTTTCAGCATGTCTTTTGTTTTAATAGTATTTCTGTCTTTTTGTAGATATTCTGGGGATACGTACGCGTCTTATCGAAGTAAAAGTGCGACTCGTCTGGTCGGAATTTACAAACGTTCAAATTCTGAGCAACTACTCAACGAGGGATTTTCCAACCAAAACTTTCCGAATGATGACGCAACTAAACCAGATGTTTGGAAAAGTGAAGACGATTTATCTCGGCTTACTTATAAGGGAATTGCACCCACACCCAGGAAAAGTTTACCAGACAATGGATCCTTATCGCGCCACCTGCCGGCTGATCTCTCTGCCTCTTGGTCACCTCACTACGGTCAGTGACTATTTCTTTTCTCAGTTCTTGTATTTTTTATTTTTTTATTTTACCTTTTTGTAAAAGGTCTTGCTGTAACACCATAATCAAATATACAGGGTATTCTGAAAATTTTATATAATTTCGTAATATTACTTGACCAATTCTTGTTCAAATTATATAAATTTTAACATTTGTAGAAACAACTCGAAGGTTTGTTTTAATGTTTAAACACCTTTTCTTTTTCAGTGAATGGCATTTCTGTACTTGAAAAGGAAAAACAAAATTAAACATAAAATTTTGAGTTGTGTTTAAACATGGTAAAATATTTAGATAACTTTTAGTTGTTCTGGTTCAAATTATTAGATTACGAGATAATATCAATATTTCCGAAACATCCAATATTTAAAAAAAAACGTTGATTTATAAAGTATATAAATTCCATAATTAAATATACATTTTATGAAAACATTTCAAAAATACTTTTATCAAACTAATACACTTTCTTTAACATTAACTTTTTAATGCAAAATTGATCACGTAAATTGCAATCTACAGACAAAATTCGAAGAAATATTAATTTACAGATCTATTTCAAATGATAGAAGTTAGTTTTTAGCAATATTTAGTCGACTTTCTAGTTAAGAAATGTAACTTAACTAAAGATTGTCAAAAAAAATCTTAGCCCTTATTTTCCGGTAAGTTGTACCTTACTTCACATAAATCTGTTATGAATACTTTTATTTTTACCGCCTTGCCAACGAGGCTAAGAAAAATCTGACTGCTTAGAAGTAAGACTTTTCAAAAAGACTGTCCTAAATAAACTACATCTGCTGGTGAGGCTACAATTATTGAAATCGGGAGTTCATTGCAATTATCGGACTTACCGCCCATTTTAGGTTATAGGAGTGTATGCCACTTGTTCCCGAAACAAAGATGGCGGACGCACATAAACCATCAGTCTCGGGAAACCATTGGCCAGGAGAACCTCGTGATCAGTGTTTAAAACTACGTCATCATTTGAATTTCGTCCCGTGTTTTTGGAGCCGACTCCAAGACACGTATTTTCTATAAATACTTCGTCTTCAAACACTCCTCTTTTTCACAATTTCACTTGCAGGGCTAACACACTCTTTCCAGTGTGACTTCCAGAGAGAATACTATCACTCTCTCATATTCACCAACAGCCGTCAAACGCCACAAAATGTATAGGCCCTGCAAACATTTCTTTCCTCGGTATACCTTGTCTGTGAGACTTTTTCCAGCCTCGAAAACAGCAATTGCATCGAACCACAGAAAGAAACGAACATTTGGAAATACGTAGTCAACATGCATAGGACACTTTTGTCATTTAATCCTTTATTGTAGTTTTAGTTGTGTTAGTCACACACACACACACACACACACACACACACACACACACACACACACACACACACACACACACACACACAGAATACTTTCAAGAACAGTAATCCTATTTACCAACCCCTCCGCTCGGGCAGGATATGACACAAGGTCAATTTTTAAGCGGAGTTTAACAGGTTTGAATTCAGAGTTTTCCTTCTCCTAGACTAGTTGCCTAACCAAGGCTGAAGAACCTAGTCTGCCCTACTATTTACCCATAGCTGGAGGGAGAATAATTGGATTCATACCTTTCCCAAGGGTATTAGTGCTATGTGAAATACAATGAGTTTCAAGAACAGTAATAGAACCATAGTAATGTTTTAAATGTTTTCATTGTATGTATTGTTAAGATATAAATTTGTTTTGTTTATGCCGCTTGTTATGTTCCTTTTGTCCGCGCCATTTCATATCGTTTACACATCTTTCATATCATTACATCTTTACATTTGTCTCCATGTGCCTTTTTCCAAGTATAAACAAAAATAATATACCACTAAACATATACCAAACTACAACATAAATTTTGAGGGACCAAACATATCTACCAAATAACATGTCCCTCTACACAATTACCTCCAGGTCCACTTTGACTTAAATTTTATTGACCACCAGTCAAAAAGCGAAAGAGAGGAATAATTCAAATAGAAATGTCATAATTTATAGTTGAAAGATTTTGCCTATTAATTCTGACGAAAAGTAATCTTTTTTTAATTGTTTTTTCTTTATTCTTTTCAGTTTACATTTAAAAATTATTTTTTTTCTTTTTTAACGTCTTTGAGTTACACTGATTAGAAATTGATATATTTTGTTCAAAGAAATATGAAAAGTATGCGTTTAAAAATCAGTTTTTGAGTTATCGATTAACAATGCTTTCGTTTGTTTGTAACCTTTTTAGCTAGGTACAATAATAATTTAAAAAAAGAAAGCAAAGAAATAAAAATGTCCTTTAAAATAGAAAGAAGCTAGAAAGTGAGTGTGTGTGTGTGTGTGTGTGTAAAAAAAAAAAAAAAAATTTTTTTTTTTTTTTTTGTGTATATTCAAAATAGTATTTTTAAAAACGATTCCCTTTTGGTTTGAGATATTTTCATTATTTTTTATACTTAAGAGCTGTGAAGAGTTCCACAAATAGATTGATTTTTTTTTTTTTTTTTTTTTTTTTTTTTAAGTATTGAATTATATCACCAAATCAGTAAAAAAAAATCGTACTTATAAGCATTTTAGAGTATATGCATGGTTTTAGTTCTCCATACATCTTTGTTGAGTTATAATTCAACCCAAACAGATGCGATCATTTATTTATATATTTAGTTCGATATATTAATAGTGCTAGATATCAATTATAGAGCCTGTATACCTAATTCAGGATAGTTTTGTCGTGACATCATCACATAGGCAAGAAACTAACATTCCCCAAGCACTGCTGACCCTGTGTCTACGCTATCCTAATTTATATTTTTATTCTGCTTCAGTTGAATTTATTACTTATGGTTCTTGAAAAATGACATTTTAAGTTTTGTTTTGAAAATTACGTTCCAAGGTAATTGTAAATAAATTAAAAAAAAAATAGAAAAGGGAAAAATTTCAGTTGACATTTTAGTGATGAAGTGATGCATTTAATTTTATCTTTGATTATTGTCAATTATCTTTAATTCCACCGGCAAGATTATAAGTGTTATTTTCTCACTCAATGCATTTGCCATTTTAACGTCCATCAGAATAATTACTCTGTTGGTAGGGGTCAGAATATGCTGACTGTATTTCCCCTGCAGAAGAATAAGAACCCATCCCCCCCACCAATATAGGGGAGGTGTCCTGGGTATGAAATCTGATGAGGCTCCACTTCTGAAGAGTGTGGAGTACGTCTTCATTGCCATTAATCTGACCTTCAGTAGTCATATGTTAGGGTCTCATCTAAGGGGTTAAATAGATCTGTTTAAATTACATTTGATGGGATCGTGTGAAAAAAAAAAACGCTTAACAAACTACATTTAAAAAAATGTAAATACGAACGTACAATGAATGTGATTACATAACCCCAAAGCGTTAAATAACCCTAGCTAGGTTGACATGACGTTCAAATCAACCAGTGCGAACAGATGAATTTTACAGCCTTAGTTCATAACGTTTTCGTCAAGTTATATATATATCAGCTGTATCTATAACCCACTGTATCTTTGCATCAAATACGACTCTTCTCTCGCAGAACACATCTCACGGCGACTTTTCGACTAGAGAGTTCGGCAAAACTACAGACAGTTAAGTGCATCCTGAATTTCATTACATACTCCCTCCACCATTTACTCATCGCAAAAAGTACCAGAACGCTACATGATTTATGGTGAATATAAAAATACTCGAAGACCAAGCCTAACTCTCTCTCTCTCTAATAAGTAACGCAACTAATATTTACTGACCAGTCTATATGTTTGCATAACTCCTTTGATTACATTAATTCAATGTGTTTAATACAATAAGTTGTAAAGGTTTTAATATTTAAAACTACAAAGCTCGACGTCGTGAGCCAGGTTCTATATTTACAAGTTTCTTCGAAACTCTGCATGAAAAAAGAAACCGTCTTGAACTATCATGATTTAGGGCGATATTATATTACCCGAAGCAGATTCATGTTACGGGAATACTCGGCCTCCCCCGGGATAGACATCTCAGACTTACTACTTTCCAAAAAAGCCTTATGTCACAGATAACGAAGACTTGGTTTGAATGTAGTTTAAATGTTTGTTTTGAGAGGAGTGGGTTAGTCAGTCAGAAAAAAAAGCAGGCAATCTTTCTTTCTCCTTCCCTTTTTTATGTATTTTCTTTTCTTCATCGTAAGAAGAGTTCCAACGTAGCCGATTTGCTATTTTAACTCATCAGCAATGAATAGTTTATCAGGGCAAGTGTGAGTGCATTTATTTTATAAACTTCTGAAATGTAGAACGCATCCTGCCAGCAAAGATTGAAAGAGACATGGGGGGTCAGGATAAAGGAATGGAGGGGTGGGGCGAAGTGGTTATCAGCACTGATAAATGGAATCGGTTGTGTTCGAATTAGGGTTGTGGATGCTTGTGTTCATGTCGCGTTAATGCCCTCGGGAAAGGCATGAAACCAGTTTCCTAATACAATAATATATTGTTGCTGTACTACATTAAATAGAAATTCTCGTGGTGTAGGGTCGTTGACGAAAGTGAAGTAGAACTTCGAAGTTATTGAAATATTGTCGAGTGAAAACTTCAAATGAGAAAAAATATAGAAAAATGTTTTATGAATCATTGTAAATTTACTTTTGATGAATAAAATGCAAACACAACTTATTTCATTCTATGACAAAACTTTGTCGTATCGAAGGTCTTTTCATGGGTCAGTGTTAATTATTTGCTCGCTGGCCACACAACACAAAAACATTTTATTGTGGTGTATTCCAATGGTGTACAAAAGGATTCTTTCAATCCTTTACAATATCGTAATATCTTGATAAATCTCACCCTTGTTATAAAGTACAATAGAAATAGCGGAAAATTCCTGCTATTAGGAAAATATAGCTACTCTATCTTATATATTCAATTATATGGTTTCAAGCAACTATTCTAATACAGAATTTTCATACATTGTTTCAAGTATACTAATAATTTCCAAACGAATATATTTTCCCAATAGATTGGACCCTAACAGATACTACTACTCTGAGGGGGAAACTGTGAGTGACACCTTATTTCTCTGGGTTCCAGGACTGAAACCTTACCACCCGATACAGTTTAGTGCCATTCCCAAGACGCCCATTTTGCAGGGGTGCAGAAGAGTCTTATTCCTCTGCAAAAGATAGTCGGCGTTTTTCTAACACTTCCGAGAATTGATATCTCCTCGGAGAGATTTTGGGCACTGCCAAATAACTTGTTTTTTTTTTTGTTTTTGTTTTTTTTTTGTAATGCATTAAGATATGTTTGGGTGAAACTCTCATATGACACAATAACGCACAAAATAACACGTACAAATCACCCCCCCTGCCCAAATAACCTGGGCCCATGAAATGGTATACAAGCTAAGATTGATGTGAACACCACCTTGTCAGTAGGACTAACCCCAACAAAGCATTACGCTAAACTTCATCTGATGCTAAGGCTCCAGACCTGGATAGTATAGAGTAACCTTTCATTGCCATTATACCCAGATTCACTCTAACTTGGAGTGGTAATACTGGTTAGAGTCCCACTTATAGGCCAAATAGATTTGTTTATATAGGAATACCTGAGATCATATAACTGTGCAAAAACATAAACTACACAAAGGTAAATATAAATGCAATTCCTTAATTTTGGGACGTAAGGGTTGAAGTGTCGTTAAAATCATTCTGTCAGTCATTGATTCGAAGGGAAGAGTTTACAAGATGTTTTGATGAATAAATTATGACAACCATTTCATATTTTATTTCACTTTTCTCACCTCCACACTTTTAAAAATATTTTGTCTTAATGTTCTGGTAGTTTTTCTAAAACCATTTAATTAAACAATCATAGTCTGTTAAGTTTTGTCGACAATCACCTTTTTTTATGTTCTAAGTTGCTTATTTAACTTTTTTTTTTTTTTTTTTTTTTTTACAAATTAATTAAATCCTAATAAATGACCTGGGCTTTCGACGTAACAAAATAACATGAAAGATAAATTAGGCAAATAATTTTGCTGTTGATTTTGAACAAAAGTGATATTTATAAATTAATTCAACGAAAGTTAATTGACGTGACACTGCCACCATGCAGGTTTTTCTTTTCTTCCTTTTTTTTTTTTTTTTTTTTTTTTTTTTTTTGTCTGCACTCAGCGTTGAATGAATCTACTGTCAGTTGAATAATTCCCTCCCAACTCTACAAATTCATCATAAATCACAAATATTAAACAAAACAAAACTATAAATTCTTACGTTTATATGTAACTGTAACCAACAAAAACAGCACATCATATTTTTTCATTAGATCAATATACTTAAAATACTCTAAAAGAATCTTATGAAAATCGACATAACGAAGGTAACTAGGAAATACTTATTAGAGTCCTTCACTCCTTCTTAAATAGAAACATCCATATCATCAGGGACAGTCGTTAACAATAAAATATTTTTGTAAATTTCTGAAATGAAGCTGGATAATTATATTTACTTAGAGTATTCGGACTATTGACCTCATCACAACGTTTCGGCTGATATGTCCTTCGGCCTTCTTCAGTTGCTTCATGTCAAACTCTAAGTTGAAAAATCGGGTATGGTTGACCATACATGGAAGGAAAAAGGGAAACCATATGCCCTTGTGGGATCAAGTTCAAATAATTGAAAGAACACTGGGAGATAAGACATCACAGAGAAGCGGCACACATTTTGGGCTACAGTGATCTGTTGAGTAGAGCAAGTATAGAGATTAATACAATTTGAGAACCATTAATCAAAAAAGTTCCATTTAAAAAAAAAAAATTGAAAACAGCATCTGATATGATAGTGGGGAGGAATATCTCATGAGCTGGTGGAGACATTCGGTTTAGCCAAGGACACATGGCACAGTGAGTAAGGCGTTTGGTTGGAAAGTGCTTCTGAGAGAAATCATCTAGAGGTTGTGGGTTCAATCCCAACAACAGGTAAGAATAACAAAGAATACTTACTATAACTTAACTCTAGTACCCGGTCATGATTAACAGAATTGGAACAGTCTACCCCTGTGGTTAAAATAAAGGGTTCAGTTCGAGATTGCGTGTGGACTACCAAATTCAACAAGAAACTCCTGAAGAAGGCCGAAGGTTATTTCTGCTGAAACGTTGAATTATAATAAAGACAAGGTTAATAGTCCGTATATTCTAAGTAATAATTATAAAATACTAATTAAAATCTCACTTCCTGAGGCATTAATCCAAAAAGGGGTGTTCTGGGTATGACACTAAACTTTATCTGATGATAAGATTCCACTTCTTGGGAGTTAGTACCTCTTCATTGCCATTACTCTCATGTCAACTTAGATCCGGCTGAGTAGTACCTGTTAGGGTCTCATCTATGGGTCAAATAGATCTGTTTGAAAATTATTTCTGTTAAGAATAGTTACTAGAAGCCATAATTGTTAAGGATTATCATTTAATATTGAATAAAAAAAATTATTGAAACAAAACTGTGTGCAAATTATTTGTTAAATAGGAATACTTAATGAAACTGAATGCAAAAAAAAAAAAACTTATAAGAAATAACTACATCAAAAAAGTTATGAATGTACAATAAGCGCGATTCCTTAACCTATAGAGATAAAATAACACTATCTAGGTTGACATGCCATTAAAATCAATTTAATGATTGAAACATCTCTATCATAAGCAGCACTTACAATCGGAACCTAATGTATTCTCATGTCCTCCAGGTTTTTATTTTAGATTCAATCTTTATAAAATTGACATAACCTACATGGATCTTTTTACGATACTATCGCATATCTAACCTGCCTTTTCCTATTGTAAGTATATTAGGTTATATGGTATTGTAGCAGAAAGAATTTCGTATTTTTGTTTGGTGCGTAATTTAATTCGACCGTTAGGGTCGACGAATATTTTCACCCAATCAGGATGACTTATCCTATTCATCCCGGATCATCTTTTAGGGCTGCACTAAATTGGGAAAGCCGCCAAACACTTCTCCCCTTTCTCAGGATTTCTTCGTTCAGGACAGACGTCTTATTGTCTGCTCTTCAATAGCAGCAGCAGCATCACACCAACAAGAGGAAAGCCGTCTAATTTATGGACCCCTTGCATCTATTTCTCTTAGACCAAGGGTTCCCAGTTGAATATGAATTAGATGAATTCAATACGCCGCACACAGGAACAACTACTGCGATGCAAAATTTTGCTCCGACACCTAGCTACTTCTCCTCTGGGCAACATTTTCTTTCACGCTTCTCCGCAAAACAACCAGAACCACAAACTTACGGTGACTACAATCGATTCTGTCCTCATACAGCAAACACGACTTTTGCTATACTATGGCGAACATATTTCCCTCACACATTCAACAATGCCTTAAACTAACGATGCACTTTTCGCTCAGGCATTTAGCTGCTAAAATGCTTTCTCAACTATATAACAACTTCATTTCGTTTCCTTACTTCTTTCCTTCCTACAAGACTTGCAGCATAAACGTAAACCCTTTATTCCATGCTGCCATTGAAACCTTCATATAAAACCTTACGACATCATCTTCGTACTTCTCTCTCTCTCATTTATTTACCAACAACACTTAGCGAGGGAATAACAACAAACAAATAACATCTCTTCGCTAAAGTATAAACTGAAGAATATACAACTTATTTACTAGGATTTCTTTCTGAAAAGCAAACCTAGAAAAATGTTTTATGTTGATTGAAACTAGTTATTACTAAGGAATTTACAGAACAAACCTTTTTTAAAATGTATTGCATTATTTTGAATATCCTTGAAATTTAATTAAATAAACATAAAAAAACAAAACAAAAATTACTTAAATTTCATAAAATATTGAATTGAAAACACTAAAATCTGTTTTGAATGTACATTTTTTTTTTTTTTTTTTTTTTTTTTTTTCGCTAAACTTCATTTTATTTTCTTGGAATTAAATCTGCAGAGATTTTTAAATTATTGCAATACTTCTAAAACAAAAATAAGTCCGATCATACGTAATTGAATTGCTTTAGAATATTGTCGCCTTTTATTAATAAGCCTGACTGCTCTATACTCTAACAATACAAAAAATATTAACTTTTTTTAAAATTTTATTCATTAAAGAAATTAGTATTACTTCTGTAATATATTCAGCAACGTAGTTTTAACAAAGATAAGTTGTAAATGATATTTTCACGTGACAGGTCATTGATCCACGTAGTTAAATTAACTCAGACAAGTGAGGATTTAGATGCTCTACAGGAAGACAACTATTTTTCCCTTAGAGGATGGGTGAGTTCGTAGGGTACCTTGTGTGGTGTCATTTAAGTCCTAGAAACCTTCTAGCTCTGTGGTCCCACATAGATTACCGAAATACTTGATGTTTCCGCGTTGGGAACATACCACTTTAGGGTCAACATAGATGATTCAATTATGTTCATGATATTTCAATAACTCAATGACTCTCTTTATGTATTCATATTTTTCACGAAGACGAACTGAATGCCCAATTAGGATTGCACCATATAAATTACCATTATTGAGGTGGACACATTTTCAGTACTGCTTTTAGCTATTAGCATTCGTTGTAGATCGGAATCTCTAATAAACTCTTAATGTAATGGCAATAAACAAACCTACTGTCACTTCGAAAGTTCTGCAGAAATGCATTTTCCATCGATCAAAAGTAGGATATCTTTGTTCCTTTTTCCAGCAAGTTTTTCTCGCTCATCTGGCAGCTAGGAGTACAGAAGCCTTTTTTAATAGTCCCAAACATCTAAGCAAATCTTTGCCCAGTCGGTTAGGGCTGTTGAATACACCGACTGCACCTCTGCAGAGGGGCAAAACATCCCCCCCCCAATGACTGTCCTGGATATGACACTAAACAATCTGATGGTGAGATTCCAGTAATGCTGGAGCTTCGGGGAATGCGGAGTACCCCTTTATTGCCATCGTTCCCAGGTCCACTCTGGCCCGGAGTGGTAGCACCTGATATGGGTCCTATCTGTGGGTTAAATAGAACTAAACCGTGCTTCCTTTGCTATACGATTTTTTGCATTTAAACTGCATATTTATGCTAAACTGAATTGTTTAAAACGGAACTGTTTAGACATTTAAACTGCGTACTCATCCTAAACTGAATTGCTCGAAATAGAACTGTTTTGACGTTTAAACTGTGTACTTATGCTGAACTGAATTATCTGAAATAAAACTTTGACATTTAACTCTGTGTATTGCCCAATCAGCTGGGGCTGTAGAATACACCGACTGCACCTCAAATGAAAAATCGAACAATAGAAATTATTCCAAAAATTGTTCCCTGTTATCTAACCATCGCTCCATGGTAATGGCTCCACCCTCATAAACCTAACAAATTTACTTTAATCTTTTCAGTTGTATTTTAAATACGCTGACTGTATCCCCTACATAAATGTAAGACCACTTAACCCCCCCCCCAAAAAAAAAGATGTCCTAGGTATGATACTAAACAGCGTCTGATGGTGAGCAACTGGTGACTCTAAAGATCCAGCTTAACCCTTTCCCCTTTATTGCGAGAATTCCCAGCTCCATTCTGACCCGAAGTAGTTGTACCTATTAGTCCCATCTTTGTGTTAAATAAATCTGTTTCCTCTATTTGTATACGAAAGGAATACTTGATACTCTGTAACAATAAATTATGTGTATTAAAAGAATTAATTGAAGTCATAATTGTTTACTAGAGATTATTTGTTAATCCAAACTCTATAGCTGGATGCAAACGACTGATTATATAGCAATTAATTGAAACCATATAGGCATAAAATAACCCAATATAGGTTGAAATGCCGTTAAAATCAATCAACAACAAATCATAAGTCATTTGCAAGTATCAGTCTCCTACTTTTTGTGCGGTTGGGAATGGTCAGATGAAATTAATTCTTTGTTTGACTGAAGATGCTCACTTCCTTGTTCGACCGTTCTCTTTCTCTGAATTATCAGCCTGACGAAAGCGAAATCTCTCAACTATGACCAGAATACCTTGAGTTGTATTTCCAAAATCACAAAATAAAATTTATTAGCTAAAGGTCACCAATTCAATCGAAGTGAAGCAACAGGATCAAAGAAATTTCACAATGATCTCTCTGATTATTATCCGCTCCGTCAGGGGCGCTTTCCCTGCTAAAAGAGTAAGAACTCACCCATGTATTGGGTATGACACTAAATTGTATTTGGTGAAACTCAAGTTCTGGAAATCCTTCACTACCATCATTCAAAAGTCCACACAGACCCGAAGTGATAGCATTTGAGTCAAATAAGGTCAGTTTGAAAAAATATCATTTGGTTGGAATGTTAAAAAAAAGACTTTACGATACAAATACACAAGATGTAAATATGAACACGATTTCCTGAACTCTAGGCATAGAATAACCCTAGACGGGATGACATGCCTTTAAAATCAGATTATGTTACCGTTAGACGATGGTAGGTGCTCTTCCTTCATAAGTTTTAGATACTAAATATTCTACAGGGCTAAATCAATAGATAAATCTGTTAGAATCGAACCTGCTATACAATCAATTCGATATAGTTCTACGTCTGAAACCCTAGTCGAAATCTTATTGATTTTAGCTTAGTCTTGTGCAAGGCTTGAACTCTTTGCATGAACTTATGGTCTGGGAGTCTTGCTGGCTAACCATTACATTTCTGAGAGTATTAAGAGTGTAGTGTGAATATAGTAAATGGTGCGTATTGAGTTTGTAACAAAATGTAGGAGTCTTCTGAGTAATATGATAAAAAGAACTGAAATGAATTGTAAAACAACCAAACAGTAAAACAAATAACAGGAGGTCGAGTTAACAGAACTTAGCTTTTTTTTATGCATTATTTTGGCAATAAGCAATAATTTACTAAATGTTTAATTAAGAATATAAATTTTTGTATGCGTACAGTGTGCGAAAATGTTTTTAGTGTTTTGTTTTTTTCTTTTACTTGAGTGTCAGTTCTAAATTCTTTTGATAAAACTTGGTTATTGTCGTTGAATTTGAGACTGAAATTTTTGGTTCAGTGTTTAGAGTATCTAAGATCAGTCCTCTTTGAACACGGGTAGGCAGTATTCAGACCACTAGGTTTCGGCGTCAAAATAAAGTTATTTTTGGAAATTGACACAGGGATCTTTCTATTTTTAGATTTGATGAAATATTTGGCTGAGGGACCGTTGCAATAGGCGTCCCTCTTTTCGTAAATATTTTGTGAAAATAACATCTTCCTTTTAAAAACTAATGTTGGGTTATTATTAGAGTTTTTCATAATTGGAACGGATAAAACAATATGCGGGTATTTTTTGCACGCACCACACACGTGTAAATGGTCTTTTATGATTACACTTGTGTGCCGATGTAAATACAAACGTATCAGGCGTATACAAAATAAATGACATGACAAATGTTTTCCTAGGTAAAAATGCGATTCAGAAGTCAAGTGATGTGAAATTCTTTTGGCTCAAACTTTCGTTGTTACAGTCGAAGTAGTTCCCTTATGCTTGTATACAACAGGAAAGGATATCTGTAAAAATCTATAGTACATTCTGTTCACGTACTGTTCAACTTTAACGAACGTTTGAGTGGCACTATGAACTGACCTCTAGGCAATTAAGTACAATTATATTTAATTACCCGATGATCGTCTCAACGCGAGACGGGAATAGAAATTTTAATAATTAGTGTTAAGATTTCTCTATCGCTTGATATCGAGTACTTTTCGTTTTTATATATTACGGGTCAGTTAATTTTAGTTTTGAATTGGCCGTGTACACATACATACATTCATACATACATACATATCACAAATAATATCGAATTGTTATCTTGTCATTCTTTGAAAATAGAAGTAATGAGTCTTAAGTCGTTTCATTATTTGTGTTAAATTTTAATGCAATTATGTCATATCTAAAGCTAATTCGTTTTCAGTTAATTATTAGCGCATTTTTTCACTCGTTATTATTGAAGGGATATACTCTGAAAGTTGTCAGGTAATAAAAATGTGACTAGGACTGTTGCCAATCGAACTTGTTCATTTTTTGAAGTTAATAAAAGAACCTTGAAAATTTCATGATCTCTTTGTTCAACTGATATACATTAAAATCTGCCTCGTTTCGACTAATCATTTTTTGACAAGTATTTATTTTTCAATATATCTTTGACTATCTACTTAAACCAATACTTTCCAATAATCATAGATTGAACATTATATACTGAAAATTAGACAGATAACTGTTTATCCCCTCATGTATATAAAACAAATGTCATCAAATCTAAATCTAAGTATACTTTCACCAAACTTAGATCTCTTATTTAATGAGACCCAAAAAGTGGTGGGCAAGTCAATATTAAGCTAACTTAGTCTCTCACTATCAAATAAACGGAGACAACTACTACTACTCCAACTACTACTGTCTATCGTATCCGATGATGACGTCCTACTGATTTTTTTTTTCCGACAGTTTTTTTTTTGGGGGGGACAGATATTACCAATTGTCTAAAGGGGCGTTTGTAACACCCAGGTTTCTTTTGATATCCTTATGCTTGAGTTTTAGTTAACTTGTTTTACGTGACCCTTCTCTAAGTATAGAGTTCAGGATCTGTTTTGGCAAACTGCTGTCCTCAAATCTGTTCACGTGGCCAACCTATCTCAGGTTGCGTTGGGCGAGTTCCCCGTATATTCCAGGGAGTTTAGATTTTTCCGGGATAAATTTATTTGGGATATACTGCCGCCACTTGACATTTAGTATATTTTTGCAAGTGACGCACCATACACATGTGAAGTCTTTGGGTATCCGCTTTGTATACTGTCCAAGTTACGGCACCGTACAAGAGGGTTAAGAGAACTATGGTACGGTACACTGCACATTTATATTTTATGGAGAGGTCTTTGTTGAGCAAGAACATGCTTGTTTCACTCCGTTGCCAACCTCAAATGTTTCCAAGGGTTCTCCTTTTAAGCTGATTGATACCTTCATTCCTGTCTTCAAAGCAGATACGAGCCCGACGAAAGGATCAAGATAATTTAGTTTCCGTATTATGTTCCATAGCGCTTCCCTATTCAGTGTAAAATGCTTTTGTGAAATCAACAAATATCATGTAAAGAGACATATTCTGTTCTCCTATATTTTTCGCAAGGAGATAATCAGGTCCATGGTTCCTTGGTTTGTGTGGAACTCATTTTGCTCCTCTGGTTGGAAATCCTCCACTAGGACTGACAGTCTTCTGAGCAGTATGCAAGCAAACACTTTCCCTGGAATGAAGAAAAGCGAGATTCCGATTTGTTGCCCCAGCCTCGTTTGTCTCCCTTGAAGATGGTGACTAGGTGGGCGTCCTTCTAGTCTGCAATGACTAAGTTTTCCCAAGCATCTTTTATGATGGTGTTGAATATATCTACAAGCCTCCTACTTCCTCTCTTAATAACTTCAGAATGTAGTCCATCTGGATTCCCGTCCCACCTAGGGTAGGTCCGGCTTGTTTCCGGTTTTTTCGTTCCAGAAAACAGTCGGCCTCCAATTTTATAGACGGGGGGATGGGAGGGAAACCAAACGGGGAATTTTTCCTTGTTTTTCGTGTATATATATTTTTCGGGATTTTTTCTCCCATTCCCATCATATCCATTGTAAAAAACCATACATTGTAAATAAGATCATACACCACTTTCGGGTTTTAAGTAGGACTTTTTCATAGAGCAAATGTGGTATTTTGGTGGTTGCTGCGTGCATGGCGATGGACGAGTGATTATATATTGTATTGTTGAATGGGTCGGCGAATGTGGCTAGCTAGGTTCCCCATAGAAAATATAGTTAAAGCAAGGCCGCTCCCTTCCCCCCTCCCCCAAAACCATAAGGCCTTGTGCCTTCTTGTATTCATTACAAGAAATAAAAGAATGTAGTCCATCTGCGCCAGGAGTCTTTCCGTCGCACAGCATAGAGATAAACTTACTCGCTCTATCCCAGTCTGGACATTCATTCATCCAGTGTTGAGTTGGTCTTGGTTGAATGTTGACAACTGCTTGTTACTCCATTACTGGGCAGTGAGGCAAAATGGTCCTTCCACCTGCAAAAACCTTGTGCTTCTCTGGTTGTTTTGATGTGGAGGGATAGCAGTTGTGTGGGGCCCAAGAATGAACCACTCAGAACAATTGTCATATTTTAGCAAAGACCTTTGAGATCATTAGAGTCTGCAAGTGTCTGGAGTTTAGCCGCTTTGTCAGCCACTATTTATTTTTGAATTTTCTGCATCTGTCGAAGTTGATTACATGATCTATATCTCGCCTTAGCAGACTTGGTGTCCTTAATGGGCATGTTATTCCTGGCTAGGTTCCAACTCTATGCTGGTTCTATCGAACCAGTCTTCCTGTACACAATTGATGTGACGGCGTTCCACTTTTCTTCAACAGTACCTTCTGGAATTTTAGCAAGCCTATCGTTTAACGGGGCCAGCAGGTCATCCCTGCCTCTGTTGATCTTGATCGTATTGATTGCAAACTTCCTGATTGGCATTTTGTCTTTCCTCATTCTCCACCTCATTTGTATTTTGGTTGTGGACTTGATCATAACATAACACTCCTCTCATTGCTCTTGTGTTCAGAAAATCAAGTAGTTAACACTGTTGCTTGATGATGTAATCGATAAGGTGCTAGTGTTTGGATCTTGGGCACATCCAGGAGTTGTTTGTTTTTGTTTTTTTTTGTTTTTTGTTTTTTTTTTTTTTTGTGTGGATTTGCTTGTGTTTGAAGTCGGTGTTGGCAATGACCAGCTGGTGTTCTGTGTAGATGGATTGCAGCAAATTGTCCTTGGTATAAGCCTTCCCCGTTCCAAACTTACCGAGAAGTTTCAGCCAAGTATAATGTGATTGGCCAACTCTAGCGTTCAAGTCTCCAAGAAGGACGGTTTTGTCTGTATTCATGAGAACAAAAAGTATCTGGTCAAGCTGGATGAAGAAACTGTTTTTTTTTTCTCGGTTACAGTCGGAGGCATAAGCAGTGATTAGGATAAAATATCTACTGTCGACTAATTTAAACTTCAGCATAAGTCTGTCACTAACAGGTTTGGTATCTTCAAACATAATTCGAAGACCATTCCTGAGTGCAGAAGTCACCCCAGATTCACTTCTGTCTGTTGAATTTTTCCCGCTCCAGTAGAAGGTGTAGCTGGTCACCTCTTTTCAGCGAGTCTAACCTCACTCACAGCTCCAATGTCAATGGAATATTTTTGAAACTCCTTGGATGTTATGGTGCACCTCCTTTCGGGTCGGGGTTGGTTTTTGTCCAGCATTGTTTTTATATTTCGTGTTACTAGGTAGAATTTGTACGTTTGTTGGACATTTTTTATCCTAGGTGGTGACGTCCGGTCGGTATGGGTATTTTTCTTTATTGGAGTACATGTTCTGCAGAAACTGGCAAGGGGTTTTCTCTATAATGCACAATAGTTTTCTAGTTGCTTGTTCACTCCTTATCCTCCACTGAGAAGGTACTGAGCCGGCAAGGATAGTTCAAGACGAGATCAGCAGCTCGGTAGTCGCAGTGACAAGCTGGATGTACATTAAGGTGTGCATACAATCCACCCTCACGGAGTTTCACATTTCTGACTTTGTTCTCCTTTAATAGTTCTATTTGAACAATAGATACGGCTCTACCAGGGACTATCGATCCCGGTCAGAGTGAACCCAGGAGTAAGGGTAATGAAGGGGTTTTCCACAGTCCACAAAGCTCCAGGACTGGAGCCTCGATATCAGATGCAGTTTAATGTCAAATAAACGGAGACGTTAGCCATTAATCTAATACCGGTGCTTTGGTATTTTGCTAAGTATGAAAAAAGGTTGAATTGAGCAGATTCGAAAGAGGGAAGAAAACTCTTACCACTGGCATCTGCCCACTTGAACCGAGCCTGCCTGCTACCTGTGAAAATTACTATTTAAAAACTTGGGTATTATCTAGATTCGAAACCCATCAACTATTCATATGCAAGTGTGTCTGCCTGACAAGACAAATTTCAAAGAGGAAGATAAAATTCTATTCAACGGACTTCTGTATTCTGTCAAAAAAGGTACATTTCACTTTAGGTTTTGTTTTAATATAGAGTTTTACTTGATACACTATTGGGAGACTTGAGAAAAAAAAACCCACAAAAGTTCTTCGTGTCATTGTCTTTTGGGTGTCGAAAGAGACATTTCACATACGTCCGTCTTTTTTTTTAATGTGAGTGCAGTTGCTTTATACTCAGTTGATTTGGAATAATTGTGTCGAAGAATTTTAAAGCATCAGATTGCACATAAATCCCAAATATTCAGTTTAGATTAAGTTTAATTTCTAGAAACTTAAACGAGGCATTGGTCTAAGCCATAAATATTTACTCTAATGTGCATTAAATCAGCACCTACCTCTATTGATAAACGAAACAACTATAACACCTTATTTTGTGTCAATTGTGACTCGGTCTAAATTTTAACAATAATCTTAACCATTGATATGATTTAAAATGCACGACACTAAAGCAAAATCTACCGATGCTTATAAATAAAACAATCATAACATCAAATTTTCTTTCACTGATTTTAATATTGTCGATATACTAAAGAATATTAGAAAAGGATTCCAAATTTGAATGTAAACAAAAATCTTTACCATTTATTTTTTTCTTTCTTCCACCTCTGTTAGTGGGGCTTGGAATTCCCGGGAGAGAAGACCCACTCATAAACTGTATTCGGTGGTGAGTTTCCAGTTTTGGGGAGTGTGGAGTACTCCTTAATTATCATTATTCCCATGTCCACTTTGGATCAGTAGTAACCGTTAGGTTCTCATCAATTAGTCAAATATTTTTGTTCAAAAATTATTAGTAGCAGTATTTGAACTCCTATAACAGCAAATTATTTCTATCGAATTTCGGCATTGAATAACCCGGAAAAGATGCTGTTAAATAAACAAATTAAATCTCTACTTTGTTATTCCTCTGGATTAAAGAGTAGTACTTGTTCATTGGTCTCAAATGTGTAATTGTCAACGGACTGGTGGAAGCTCTGTTGATGGGACTTGAAGCCAGCGTGACACTGTCGATACAGGGGGCTCATAAGTGGCTTTGACCAAGTCTACACTTGTGGACCCCCTTATATGTCGAATACTATATCCGAGAGACTGTTGGTAACTGATGATTAAACCGAATTTGGCACAAGGTCGAATTAGGATTCTTCCGTATAAATACTTTTTGTAGCTTTCGTGTTTTATTTGAAGATAAATGAGCCAACATTTGGAAGTCCACTCTAAAGATTCTTTTTCTTATATGTCCAATATGATAAATAACATGGCAAAAAGTTAAGAATCTAAAACTAACATTTTGAACCGGATAGGCTCAGTCAGCCCGTATCCCGTCCGAAATACTCACACATCCCTTGCAATTGAGAAAGTATATCAATTGGTCGACTGATTTTGATTATATATCATTCTAAAAATGTTAGCTTGAATTTATTTGCTGGGTCAGATTATATCAAGAGGGTATATCTCCCTCCTGTTTCCTTTCAAAATAATGTAAAATAGAAAAGACAAAATGGTCTGTAGTTCCAGGAAACATCCAGCTAATGAGGAGTGGAGGTCATTATTTACAGTTGCAATTAGATGAAGGAAATGACTAAGCAGAAATCTTAAGAGGAACTGACGACATTTTTAAGTCTCGCTGATGTCGACTGGCAACAAGACGAGCCATTCATTTATTTATTTATAGTACGAGGCTTAAAAAACCACAAAGTTCGATTGAATGAATAAAATATGTTTAAAATGTAGATATTTTTACCGGAATGTTTGAGGAGGTGGAAAATGCACGGGATTATGCCTTTACTTTGGAGTTTCTCAAAATAAAAATCAGTACATATTTGTCCATATTTGATGGATATAAATATTTTTATTTAGAAGTTTTGAACATTTAAAAAAAATTATACACAGAAATTAAATGGATTTTTTATTTTATTTATTTTATTTATTTATTTTTATTTATTTATTTTTATTTTTTTATTTATTTATATTTTGCGACAGACCTTATCGGCACTGAAAAGTGGATACTTCTAACATTTTAATTTTGAATATGACCAAATGTTTTCTAAACTCCATTTTCGAATTCGAGATTGTCACTGGTGTTTGGAAGTAAAAAATGGAAATGAATCCGACAATATGAAAAAAAATAAAAACAAAGTAATCCAAAAGTGATAAATTTATGATGGAAAGTCACCGTTAAAACGTTTCGGTTTTAGTAAGTTTTCGTTAGTAAAATAAGTGTTACAAGAACAACGATGGATGTTTTTAATAAAATAAATAACTGGGGAAAAGGAAAATATCTATACGAAGAAAGATCATTAAATCAGCGTTCTTTGAAAAACTATTATGTAATTGGCACAGGCAATGTTTAAATGTTTTTCTATTTTCGTTCTGCAGTTTATAAAATAAGGTCATGCTGGTTACATCTAATGAGAAGAGATAGTAAAGGATTTAATCTATTGTGTGTGTGTGTGTGTGTGTATAATTGCAAACTGTGACCAGCAAAAACTGTACATCATAGCGAGATTTTTAAATAAAGCATTACATTCAAAATGTTCTAACTTGGAGAATAAAGCAATTTTCAGTCCACCTTGCAGCAAAATAATTTTGTGGGAGCTTCCGTTTGCACTGAGACTTTGTATTTATTGTAAATTTATAAGCTCTCCGTCAAAATCTTTAGCTGCTTGAAGAGGAGACAAATGCTTCCTAAATATTTAGAGATACCATAACCTGAAACGATTATTACGAACATAATTAGAAATCTGATTTTTTTTTTTTTTTGTTTTGTTTTGTTTTTTTAGAAACATTTTTGTTGATGACATATTTTACCAAAGTCTCTCTCTCTCTCATATTGTGGAATTTTGTTAACCTAGAATTAAACCTTTCCATTAATAGAACGCCAGTAGGGGTTGACCTTTACTGTACTGACTCCTCGAAATTCAACTGAGTTACCGTATTTGATGTTATTCAAGACTCCACTATTTCTGCAGGGAATATTAAAGAAAAAGCTGTTTGATCTTACATTGAATTTTACTTAACGCCTATTCCATATTTAGTCCAATTTAAAATGTTTCTTTTGCATGCATCTATTAAAGATTTTTTAATTTGAATACTTGTAGAGGAAGGGGGTTTGTGCGTTATTAAATTCAGTACCACTCTATGGGGGGGGGTAAATAAGCTAACTGTATCCTCTGCAGGTGGGTAAGGTAAAGTGTCCTGGGAATAACACTAAACTGCATCTGATGGCGAGGATCCAGTTCTGGAGATCTGAGGCGTAGAGAGTACCATTTTACCATTACTCCCAGGTCCACTATGACCCGGAATGATAGTATCTGTTGGGATTTCATTTATGATTTTAATTCATCTGTTGGGAAATTATTTGTATTCAATTATTTGTATTGATACCATATAACTATAATTTTTTTTTTTATTAAGAATAGATATTTGAAGCTGTGATTGTTTGCTAAAGATTGTTATTAGTTACTTGAAACTATATGACTGTGCAAATAAATGATTATTATTAAATAGGAATGATTTGAAAGCATATAATAAAAAGGAATACTCGAAACCATCAAATGTGACAAATTATTTGTATTAGATGGGAATACTTGATATCTTTATAACTGCAAAAGGAAAAAAAACTTTTAAACAACTACATAAAAGTGTATGATTTACGCACTTCTCGAACCTTTAGACATGAAATAACCCAAGACGGTTAACATGCCATTAAAAGCAATCTTTGAAGCGGTACCGAAAATTTCACGCCACAACCAACTTTTGAGTGCTTTAAAAGCAAAATACAAAGTGCGTTGAACTTCAGTATTATGTACCATATAAGCCACGTGGTTCCAGATAAATCCTTTCTGGATTTGGACAAGTACTTTTCTGCGTTCCATATCTATCATATTCATTTTTACTCTACCTAAGTTTTCTTTATCTTCTTATACAAATGCCCCCACCCACCTCCATATCAGAGTTTAATAACTGCTGCCAACCACAAAAATAAACAATTCATTAAGTTGACCAAATGGTAGTCGTTCTGTGTAAGAAAATGTGATGCTGATCATTCGGATACTGACAAAAAGATATTCTATATTTGGTGGGGGTTGTTGTTGTTTTGTTTTTTTGTTGTTTTTTTTTTAAAGAAAAGCCTAAGTTCTCTTTTCAAAAAGAAAAAAAAAACGTATGTTGTAGTTTAGATCAACGATAAGGACTAATCTTTTTATCCCTCGTAACTTTTTATTTCAGTTTATCGTTATAATTGTTTTGTTTTATTAGTTATTATTGTAGTACCAAATTTATAAATGAGACTTAATCGTATATTCAGAACTTGTGTTTATTTCCTCCTAATTAGGATTTGTTTCAGTTGATTGCAAGATTCATAGCTTCAACGTCGGTTAGATATGCGAGAAATGGACCTTATTCTGCTACATTAGCTTAATGTATTTGTTAGCGTCGCAGAAAATGGAATCTGCAATCAGTTCAAATCCTTGACGTGGCTGTCTGCGTTTTACTTTACGCCAATATCCTTAAGATGGAGCTTGAAATTTGTAACTGGATTCTCAACAGGCACTTCAAACTCATTTCTCCACTCGTTCCGAAAATGATTTCACCCAAATTATATAAATATTCTCTACCATTTATTTCCACTGATAGGATTACTCATTTTTTCCTAAAATGAGGAAGAGATAGATAAAGATACGAACACTGATTTATGAAATAGAATATTATCGTATGAAAAATCATCATGGTGCAATGGTTAGCACACTGGTATCATTATTATTGAAAAGCAAGTTCGTATCCTCACCTTATTTCATACTAGTAACCTTGGGAAATTTAATTTTTGATGGATAAGTACTTCTAAGATTTGTTATACACTTGCAAATCCTTTCATGTTTCTTGATCAAAAAAGTTTCATCTGTTATATCATCCAAATTTCTTTAGGTGTCTGTCATGGTCAATAATATTTCAACCACGGTGTAGATTATCATTTTACTGTGCATAATTAGATGAAATCCCGTATCAATTAATTCTTAGTTCATTTGTCTTTGAAGTGGTGTCGTTTATTTGTTTTTCCCCACTGAATCGCTCTGGATTGAAAAAAGGGTTCAGTTTGAAATTTCCAGAATGGAATAGTTTTGACAACTAAGATGATGTACATGAGTAATTCTCTCTCTCTCTCTCTCTCTCTCTCTCTCTCTCTCTCTCTCTCTCTCTCGTGTAATATATTTTTTGTAGGTACAAAGATAGAATAAAACTTTTAAATAGGTAAGTCCACGAAAAGATTTGTATTTTTTATTTTATTTTGTTCTTACATACGTGTATGTTTCCAGCTTGTTGCTTTCGTCAGAGAACATATATGGCACAAGGCCTTGCTAATAGGGTACTCAATGAGACTTGAACTCACTCATTTTGTACCCATATATATAGTCCAACTCTGTTAATAGACATTATTTTGGTTGCAGGGATATTTAAAAAAGGTTATTCAAAGAGGTCTAAGCCTCACTCAGAAAGAGCCATTGCTAAACATGTTTATGGCAACACACTACCAGTTACAAAACTAGAAAAACTAATTCGGATATCTGTGTAGCTGAGGCTCATACAAAGGTGAAAGAGGTGACAAATTTAAAATTTGGGTGAGGCTTAGAACTTTTTGAACGACCCTCATATGTATGTGTATATAAATGTTTGTGTGTTCGTATACACACAGGTAATCTCTCTCTCTCTCTCTCTCTCTCTCTCTCTCTCTCCACTTGAAAACGACCGGAAATTCAACCGGACATTCTTCTTATTTGGAAGTAAATATGGGAAATTTCAAGGAAATCTGATAAATGCCTGTTCAATTCTTAAACGGAACTGAAGTCATAAGATTTTTCTTATTTCAATGAAATATTCAAGAAACTCGGTTGTGTGTGGGTTTGTTTGTTTTTTGTGTGTGGTGGGGTTGACGTTATGTGAGCGGATTAATAGATCCTTTCATCAAATGGAAAGATATACATAGTTATTTGTGTCCACAAACACTTGTCTAGTTCATAGTTTACATGCTGAGTAGATTTGGTCACTTCTTGTAGAGTTATAAGGCAAGTTGTTCAGTTCATTACTGCAAAATAGTGAGATCCTCACCGTGTGCCCAGATATTGTATTCATAGATCTATCTGATTTGTAAATAGTTGCATATTTACTGAGTTCAGTAGGTCATATAAAGCAACACTTGTTGAGCCATCCTGTTTTTGTTTTTTTATGACAAGCTAACAATCTATCATTAATAGAGGATTGTTTGCCTTAAAATACTGTATCCATGTTTTCGTTTTGTTTTCATTTGAAAGTTTTTTTTTTTTTTCTGCCTCATCCTTTCAGTAACTGAAGCAGATAACAAATTTTCCTGGGTGATTTTAAACAGAAGAAAATAATTTGCGCACCAGCAAACAGGGAACTATACTACTCTTTCAGTATTTTCACAAGCACCATGGATTGGGGTTCGATCTCAATGAAAGCCAAGGTATAGAATGATTATTTTGAAAGTAATAGTTTACTAAGCATAGTTTAGTTTAACTCACGGTCAAAATCATGGAGAACTCAGTGTGAAGTAAACTCGTTTACGATAGTCCTCTAAGCTAGCTTGTTGACCATGACACCATGCAAGGTGCCTTAAGGTGATTTTGAAAGCGGGCAGATTTTCTGTATTTGAAAGTTGCCCTGTCGTCGAAGCTAAGAATACACCGATTGAATCTTCTGCAGAAGGGGTGAGACCCTCCCCACCAAAAAAATGCGAATTATTTGTATTACATTGGAATACTTAATATAAGTGTAAAAAGCTCTTTAAAAACAAACTACAAAAAATATGAACACAGAATTAATTCGCTCCCCTTTTGGTGGGAATTGAAGACAGGTTGACTTGCCGTCAAAATATTATCAAATATTCCTAGCCAATACGAATAATTTGCAAACCTCAATTTGACCCTTACACTGTGTGTGTGTGTGTGTGTGTGTGTGTGTGTGTGTGTGTGAGAATTTTTTTCGAAAAATCACTTTACAAATAATTTGGATTCGGAATAGTTTTTTTATATCTGTAAAAGTGGGTCTCGGAGTTGACTAAACGAAATCAGATTGGTCTGCATTTTTTTCCTTGAGTGAAATTCTGATTGATTAAAACGATAATAACGCCTTAAAGTAAATGACTCTTCTGGGGACGTTCTTTAGTTGCTAATTGCTTGCCACTCGTACTTGGCCAAATGTGACACATGGTGTCGAGATTATTATCTGCTAGAAGAAATCCGGCTCATTTAAAATGACCGACCGACGTATTTATAACAATAACGGTTTAGCGGCAAAAGCTGTTATATAAGAGAGATGAAAGTAATTACTCTTGAAACTTCCCCTCTATAAACTAAACCCTCTCCACCTTGGAGTCATGTATACTGGTCCCTACCAATATAACATAACCCTATCACTCCAAACGCATCGTATTTCTCATCGACGCACAATTCAATTCGAACCCAGCATGAAATCTCTCTCTCAACACAGCTGTCGGAATTGTGAATTGTTTATAATTTGAAACTGTCCTGATAGAAGATCCATGACTAAGGTTGTGCTATCTTGATATTTAAAAAGTGTTGTGATTCTTATTGGCGATGGAAATGGGTGTTTCCCAAACCGATAAGCCGAGGTAATCTCTTCTGGTGACGAATGTTTTGAACAGAGTAAGTCGATTATTTCTCTGGAAGAACAATAATGCCAGTAGGTTGAATATTAAGTTTAATAGCAGTATATTAAGTGAAGGCATCTACAGTTATACAAAACAGAATTCAGCGTCTTGACTGGTCATGTGTATGTTGGTCTTAACTTTCCACAACTTAATGAAATGCATGAGTCATTCACTCATGAATGCTTCCGTTGGTAAATTTACTGGACGGCTAGTGTTTATATGGTCGATTGCTATCAAAATTGCGTTCTCTCGCGCTTGCTCGCTCTCTCGCTCTCGCACGCTCTCTCTCTCTCTCTCTCTCTCTCGCTCGCTCTCTGAAGTCGGAACTGCAACTAACTTGCGACGTCAAAACTCTGTCATATGTACATCTCTACATAATCCGAATCTATTCCCACGCAGAAAATACATCCCAAATCAGCAATTATTCAAGTCAAGATCAAGGGTCATTTCCTCGACACTTACCTACCTAAAACAATATTCCAATATTGTCAGCACATAGCTGACTGTCACCTCAAACCAGCTTTGGAATCCACAACACAATTTGACCTCAAAAACCCACCAGTTTTCTGAGCTCTGGGAAAACTTCAAAAATCTGATTTTTCACATTAACCCTGTTACCTTACAAGAAGTTATTTTAGGAGTTAACTTCACCACTTCAAGTGGGTTCTCAGAAGTTTTTGTTATGGGGTCAGGAGTTACTAGTTGAGGGTTCTCTTGAAACGAAAAAATGAAGATAATCAACATTCAATGATATTTTATGAATAGAAGGCGTGCTTAGCATAACGTTATAGTCGTAGAAAAATGAAATCGGCAACCAGATTTCAAATCTTGGATGTGGTTGCTTAAGTCATAAATGCATCTTTCATTCCAGCTGTGGGTAAATAGTTGGGCAAATTGGGTTCTTTAGCTTTTGGTAGACAACCACTCTCAGGAAGACAAACTGACTTTAAATCGGCAATACACCGCTTAAAAATGACCTTCTCACGTCTTGCTCGTAGCAGAGGGGTTGGGTAAATACATATACTTTTATAAAAGTATGTAATTACCCAACCCCTCTACTACGGACAAAATTTGAGAAAAGTTTAATTTTTAAGCGGAGTTAAGGTGGTTTGAATTCAGTTTTCCTTCTAGAGTGGTTGCTATATTTCGGTTACAGATCGCAGTCTGCCCATTATTTACTTATAACTGGATTCATGCCTTTGCTAAAGACATTAGTGAAACACAAACAGCATCGTCCAGGAGTGAACTCTGGCACAGATAGTTATAAATTGATCGAAATCAAAAGATTGAGAAAGTTGTCAACACAAAGCAATAGGGTATATACAATACTTGTAACAGCCAGCACAGGTTTCATAATTCACACACGTGTGTGTATGAGACTTCAAAACAAAATGGCTGCTAATGTAAACTAGTGGTAAAGCATCAAGGTGTGAGGTGTAACAGGATTTTTGCATGCAGAAGGCAAAAATCAAACATTCACCGCGAATTTGATGCTATGTATAGCGAACATGCTGGAAGTAGGGGATATCGGGTTGTTTGGGGTATATTCACAATAGAGCGGGCTAATCAGAAAGAGAGGGTGTCTTCGTGATGTAATGATTAAAGCGATGGATTGCGGAATCGTAGTAAGAGAATTCGAACTCCAGTCGCGCTATTTCATTCTCTTGGGGAGAGGTATGGTTAAATAATACCACTATTCTTCTATAAGGATGGTTTTAGCATTGAATAACCCAAGAAGGTTGATATACCGTTAAACAAAGAAACCAAACTAATTAAATTGACGAGCTTTGTGTTGGGTGTCCGTATACATTGATTATATAATATGCGTTTAAGATTAGATTCGAGATGACGGACGACGCTTATTTCAGGATATGGCTGTAGAAGTTGCGATATCAGAATGTGTCATTTGTTGGATCCCAGAGCAACTGACTGAAGAACTTAAGATCCTACGTATGATTTAAATATGGTTTGGGATTTTTTGCCACGTTCCCTGCATAGTCTTAATTCGATTCCTTCAGATTATCATCTGTTTGGGTCCCTTTGATGACATTTATCAGCCGATCCACAGATATTGTTTCAGAGGTGCAAATTTGACTCTTCTCTCTTGACGTTACGGTCTTCAGGGAGGGTATTTATGCACCGATAGTACAAGGGCATCAATCTCTATGGCAACTACATGGAAAAGGGACATAGTAGTGCTGGTATTATGTGCACTGTTATTCGTTATAGTAATGAACATGGTGGCTTGGTAAATGTCTACATCTTACTTTTGGATATGCCTTTTATTTGTTTTTAAGATTTTTGCAGAGGAGTTATTTTAGGAGTTAAGGTGCTCCATTATTTTAATAGAGAATGCAAGGGAAAAGGATGGATATTTTTTTTTTTTTTTTTTTTTTTTTTTTTTTTTTACGGAGTGTCATCTTATTGAGGCTTATTTTATTCCTGGTGGTTAAGTAATTACATTTAGTATACATAAGTGTGTGTTGTTCAAGAATATTTTTGTACCCTTAAGATAAATACGATACATGCAAAATTTAAAAAAACGCCTTTAAAAAGCGAATGCGTTTTGAAAGTCTTTAAAATTCTAAAAGAGGGAAATCTTCCAAAGGAGCGATTCACTTTTTTTTTTTTTTTTTTTTTTTTTTTTTTTTTTTTTTTTTTAGAATTTTAAAGTATTTTAAGATGCATTCGCTTTAAGATATTAAATATTCTCATTTTATACAAGTAATTAGCACACACAAATTCTTAAAACCATACAATTGATACAAATGATAATATGATTTTAAGTAATTATTTCTATTTAATAAGTCATTAGTTTTACACACAGTTATAATTTTAAATAACTAATCTTTAGTAAGCAATTATAACTTCAAGTAATTATTAATATAAATAATTTGCAGTTATCAAATACAGACAATTTTTAAACAGATCTATTTGACCCCTTAATGGGGCCCTTATATGTATTACCACTTCGGGTCAGAGTGGACCTGGAAGTAATAACAAAGGGGTATTCCACACTCTCCAGAACTGGAGTCTTATCATCAAATACAATTTAGTATCATACATAGGACATCTATTTTTTTTTTTTTTTTATTTATTTATTTAGAGATCATCTTACCTCTTCCACAGGGGGCGGAGTCAGCATATTCAAAGCCCCACCAACAAGGCGGGGAAGTGAACGAAGCTAGAGTCTTTAATAAATGTATTGGTCTATAAGTTAAATTAATCTTATATTTATCGAGGTCATATAAAATTGTTTCCTTGCCTATTAGTTTATGAAACAATGGTAAATAACTAAGAAATCGGTCTCAATGTTTCTGTCTCTATTTAGAGACAGCCAAAGGAATCAAATGAAAGGGTTTTGGTTGAAATTTGATTCGTCGAAAAACTTTTGTTCTGGCATATAACGTGTTCCATACAGCCATAATCTGGAGACGTTCGTAGAGTAACGGTTATGGTCGTAGAAAATAGCGAAAAAATTCAAATCCTGGATGATGCTGTTAACATTTCACATAACGCTAATACTCTTGGAAAAGGTATTCTCTTCTCAATAGGTAAATAGTAGGGTAGACTATGCTGTTTAATTTTGGTGTGGTAACCAGTCTAGGAAAACCCTGAATTCAAACTAATTCTATTTCCCTTTAAAATTGACAACGAGAGGTGAAGGGATTGGGTAGATACATTCTGCCATATCGTAAAAATCTGTAACTTCTTTTTAATACAGACGTATTTGCTGCGGGAATTGCAAGTTCTTATTGATAGTTTTCTCAATTCATTTTTTGTGAGTCGGAGCGAGGTGAGCACAATGGTCTGTATACCCACCTGATTTGATATATAATCCAAACTAGTTTTGTTTTTTATGACGAGTCTGTCGTATATAGTAAGGAGACTTATGCGAAAGGTCATATACAGCCTGATCGACGGCTATAGGAACTTGGATGATATAGAAAATGTTTTAAAATGGGTAACAGAATAAGTGTAAAACTTCTGTTGAATCATCCACGCTTTGTTGATCAAATTGGTTGACGTTGCGTCCGTAAAAAATGAGAGCCTAAAGCGTGGAATAAGGAATAAAAAAATCTCGCCGGAAGATATCTTATTTTCCGATTTTGCACAATTTTCTAAGCGGTTGAAGGGTGTATCGACCCAGTATTGTAATAATTCAACAGTAATTTTTTTTAACCGTTTCTTTTTGTTTTATAATGCAATCCTGACCACAGGCGAACTTTCCAAAACTATAACGGATTTCCTGTTAAAACTATTAAACATGGGCAATAGACGCGCGAACATATGCACTTTAAACATTAAAGCTGTTCCAACCCTTTTAAATGTATTGAAATAACATTTCTTTCGAGCACCTCCCGTAATGTATTGGTTAGCAAGCTAGATTAGAAGATCAATGCGAGTTTTTTTTGTTTTTTTTTCTCAGTCTTCCATGCTTCTGGCCTTGTGCCAAATCTGAACTAAGCTTAGAAAATAACGATAATCGTTATTGGTTGAATTGTAAAGGCCTAATTTTTTAAAGAAAAAATCGGCGGTTAGTCTATACACGAGTAATAATTTTATCAGGTTGAAACACTAATATAATCGGAAGAACTAGTTGAAACCTGTGGTTTCAAAAGTTAATTAATTTGGTGGCTATACGTCAACAGTCGACCTATGCACGAGTATATTCGGTATTTGGTAGTGTTTGAGTTATTGGTGTGTTTTTTTTTTTTTGATATTTGTGTACGTGTTTTAAGTTGGGGTTGGGTACAGAGGAAATAAATATTACACAAATGAACAATCTGTGTTCTATTACATAAGTTTTTGGCCTGAAATTCTTGTATATTTCAGTTTATATAAACTTGGCCATTCTCTTCTTCCTTGTACCTCACCCTGCGACTATGGTATGACCGACTCAAAAATGAAAATATCGTTTCCATAGCTTTCTTTATTTGGAGTTTAGCTTCGTTATATACAGAGAATAAAAACAGCAAGACAGAAAGAAATAGCCAATGAGGAGCGTTGGTCTCGTCAAAAAAAGGATCATATTGTGTTCTATTTTAAACTTGGTTGAACAAACGAGCTTTTCTCTTACTGGTTCCGATAGCCGACGGCAAATGCCAGCTCCAGTTTTACTATGAAAGGCCGATTTATTTGTCGACCAACATGAACGTGACTGTTTAGTATTACTCACTGTTATATACATACCAGTACTTGAACCATAGTCGGTCGATACGCCTCTGATTCTCACATTTGCCCAGTTGGCTGGGGCTGTAGAATACACCAACTGCACATCTGCAGAGGGGTAAGACCCCACCTCCGAACGAGTGTCCTGGATATGACAGTAAACAATCTGATGGTGAGTTTTCAATGATGCTGGAGCTTTCGGGAAAGCAGAGCACCTCTTCATTGCCATCGCTCACAGGTTCACTCTGGCCCAGAGTGGTAGCACTTGATAGGGTCCGATCCCTGGGTCAAATAGAACTAAACTGCGTACTTAGGCTAAACTGAATTGTTTGGAATGGAAGTGTTTTTGACATTGAAACTACTTACGCTAAACTGAATTGTTTGAAATAGAACTGTTTTGACATTTAACTGTGTGGACAAAAACTATACTTATACTAAATTGAATTGTTTGAATCAGAACTGTTTGACTTAACTGAATTGCTTGAAATAGAAATGCTTTGACAAACTGTGTACTCATGCTAAACTGAATTGTTTGAAATAGAACTGATTATTTGTATAAAAATGAATTTGGCATTAAATAACCTATAAAGGTCGATATGCCATAACACCCAAACAATCATTCTCATGTTCTTTAATGATAAAGTATGGCTAAATTATGTTTTCGAATATTATTTTAAATCGAAGAAAAAATATTAAATGCATAATTCATATATAAAATATTTCTACCATTATTTTCCCACTCTATTGGTTTGACTTAGAATGTGTTGGCGGTACCCCCTGCAGACTAGTAAGACACCCCCCCAAAAAAAAAATCGGGTGTTTTGGATATGACATAAAACTGCATCTAATAGTGAGGCTCCACTTGTAGAAATCTGGAGAGTAAGGAGTACTTCTTTATTACCATTACTTCCAGGTCCACTCTGCTTCAGAGCGACAGTGCCTGTTAAGGTCCTATTTATGGGTCATAGATCAAATTTAAAAAAATTGTATTCGATCGAATAGGGTGAAAAGAACTCTAAAGAAAACGACTACATAATTTATAAAAATATGATTGCAATTCCCTAACCTCTACTTATAAAATAACCCTAGACAGGTTGACAGGCTATTAAGATTATTTTATCTGAGTAACAAGCATTATGTAATGGTTAATGAGCTTGGCTTGCAAACTATAACTAATGAGCACGATTGTCGTATATTGGGTGTCCTATATTTCCAGTTTTGTGCCAAACTAATCTTATTTGAACAGATATACACCGGTCTCAGATATATGGGGTGTGGAATTTCCTGGTGAATGAGATCAGATTGAGTAATGCTGATCTCTAAATGGGTTAAAATAAAACCTGAAAAATGGCTGACGATCTATGTTACACACAGAAAATCTTACTTCAGCCGAGCCTTAAAAAAATTGTGGTCGAATGTAAATATTCCTTGTTAAATGATTATACAACAAACGCTTTTATACGTATATTAAAATAATCAGATTAAAGTACTTCTAAGGGGAAATTTTCTCAAAAAAATCACCCTGCATTGTATAAGGTCAATGGTCATCTTTGAGTTACTGGCTTGTGAAGTTCTGGTCTTATAGTGACCCTTAAATGAAACCACAAACATCAACAAGATTTGAATACATATGAAACAATCAAAATGACATTATGGTGGGGAGGGGCTACGAATGTTAAGCAAAAGCCCTTCACCTTGTGGAAAATTGCACTCTTTGAAGACGATATCTAAAGTGAATTTTTTTTAAAATTAATAAGGAACAAATTATCTCTATTTGACTTAGAAATGCTTAAAGACGCATGAACCCTTCAATTAATCTGCCCGATCCTTTTTTCTGTTCCCGTAAGACAGCCATGCTGAATAAATAGATTAGTTACCGTGTTCTAAAACCATAACGATGTCTCGTTTGTTATTGCTTCTTGTATGAATGTTTGTTCTGTCACCTCAAAAAGTTTAAGGGAGGACGTTTTTCATTTATTCTATTATAATGTGGTTATCCCCCAGACTATTTTATTCAACACACCAGAAATCCGAAGTTAACCCTTTTTTTATGCCTACTCAAATTAAGGTGTCTTTTATAAGCAATCAAATACATAATTTTTTAAAAGCATTTTCAATAAAGAAAGAGATGGAAATAAGAGCTGATTTGTATTGATAGAAAGTATGTCTGCCTTCACAGATGAATGCTTCTAGGAATTATTTAAGTAAATAACTTCACCTTTTAATGCGTTGCTCTCTGTCGTGATATCCAAATTTCTTTTGGTCCAATTATCTTGAATGTTTTTCACGGGAAATTTCGCATCAATCGCAGGAAAAAAAATTTTAAAATGGCCAGATGCAAACAAGAAGAATGCCGTCGAGCTTAAAAGTCGAGATGTAGCAATCGATACAGAGTTTGAATTGAGAATAATTGATCAAAGAATGTTCATCCACACGATAAACTTCAAATAAAATCGGGTGTTAGTTCGTTCCAGACTCCTGTCTCTCACAAGATTAGAGTAATGGGCACTAATTGCAAATTAGTTTAGGATTGATAATAGATATTTTAATTGGGGTATGTGTGACTGATTTTTCTCTCTCTCTCTTTCGCTCCTCCTTCTCTCTCTCCCTTCTCTCCCTCCCTTCTCTGTCACTTTCGCTCCCTCCCTTCTCTGTCGCTTTCACTCCCTCCCTTCTCTGTCGCTTTCGCTCCCCACTTCTTTCTCTCTTTCTCTCTCTCTCTCTCTCTCTCTCTCTGTCCTCCTCTCTGTCTCTTTCGCTCCCCACTTCTCTCTCTGTCCTCCTCTCTGTCTCTTTCGCTCCCCACTTCTCTCTCTGTCCTCCTCTCTGTCTCTTTCGCTCCCCACTTCTCTCTCAGTCCTCCTCTCTGTCTCTTTCGCTCCCCACTTCTCTCTCTGTCCTCCTCTCTGTCTCTTTCGCTCCCCACTTCTCTCTCTGTCCTCCTCTCTGTCTCTTTCACTCCCCACCTTCTCTCTCTGTCCTCCTGTCTCTTTCGCCTCTCCCTTCTCTCTCTCACCTCCTCTCTGTTTCTTTCGCCCCTCCCCCCTTTTTTCTCTCAAGCTTCCTCTCTGTCTCTTTCGCTCCCCCCACTTTTCTCTCTCAAGCCTCCTCTCTGTCTCTTTCGCCCCCCCCCTTTCTCACTTCTCTCTGTCACAATTTTTTTAACGTTTAAGACTTTTTTTTTTTTTTTTTTTTTTTTTTCAAAAGTTAACATATTTATACCAACTTAGAAAAAAAAAACGCTCCGCACCCTATTATGAGGCCATAAACATGTTGAATTTATTTAACTGCATTCTTTCGAACTGATGTAATTTAATATTTGCATCTATAAAAAAAAATTGAGCTGTCGTAGTCCCAGAATTTTGTTCTTTAACCAGCTATGTTACTATAACCTGAAACTGTTCTGAATTTAGGCCGGTCTCCTATCAAGTCTTGTGCACACCCAAACTGAAGAAATATATGAAACTGGTTTTAATCTCCTCTTGGGTTGGATCTCTTTCATTCTCCCTTCCCCCACCCACCTCATACCTTTCAATCTGTTTCATGATTTTAAAATCTTTGACAAACCACAAATTATTCACAAATTTCTACGATTTAAAAGATGAGAGTAAAATATACATTTGTAGAAAATCAAATTGCTTCATCAGAAAGAACGATGACGATTTTTAATTGGAGTAAGTCAAAAAGGTATGTGTGTTGATACACCTACTTAATTTTGAATTTACTTCTGAACGGATTTTCTCTATGTCATCTCCTTAAATAAAAAAAAAAACTTACGAAATTAGTAGATCAGTTCATACACCTCGGTAACAATATCTCATCTATTGAAAGTGATGTCAATATTCATATAGGTAAAGCATGAACAGCTTTTAAGTTATCAACCACCAAATAAAAATTTGATCTCTCTAATAAAACTGGAATTCTCATAAGTTGTAACCATGTCAGTACTACTGTTTGGCAGCATCACTTTGATGATAATTGTAATCGATTTATATGTATGTTTAATTTTGTGTAGAGTGAGACTCATATTCAAAGTGTTGCACATTTATTTTCGATCATTTGTATTTCGGTTAGAAATTTAAAATGAGATTTCTTCTGATGAGTCTCATTATTTAACAAAATTACCAGAAATGCATATACTGTACGCAACAAACATCGATGCGTGACGACAGCAGAGATTCCTTTTACATACTCTCCATTCGTCTATCATACTTGGTAGGTCTTCTAGAAGGTATCTAATGGCCGCAGAACTGATGTATGTAAATTTTTGCTGATCGGCCAACACTGATGCGTCCAATGTGTAAGGAGACCATTGGAGGACATTGCTTATGAATTCTTTCTTCATCATTCTTGCATGGGCTGCGTGATAGAAAATATGGAAACTTATTTTAGGACTTAAATGAAATCAAAAGAACAGGCATAATTATAAAACAACTCATTTCTTTCATTTTTATTGATTTTTTTTGGTCAGTGTTTTTAAAGGGCAGTATTCTATGTTGTAAACAATTGTATGATGTTCTAAAAAAAGTACCGTAGGTGGTATGGCAATAGCTACTGATCCACAGCACATATTTAAACTTTTTCACTTATCTTCAGGATTTACCTCAATACCCATGAAATTGATTGTCTGGGCTGATGGCAAAATGAATTAGATTTTTGCTGCCCTAATATTAGATATCTGTTTACTAATACACAACACATTTCCTATATTAACTATCCCAAAATCAAAAGTCGTCTTGTACAAACGTAATAAGTCTTTATATCACGATTTTCTAGTTCTTATAAATTATTGCTTTGTTAGTTAATTCGGTTTAAAAAAATAAACGCGAATTCAATTTTAGAAATTAAAAGAAGAAAAATGTCTGAATAGAGCAAAACTTCCTATAATCCAATATTCTTGAAAATTGTGTGAAAAATCATAAAACACATGGTCACATACCGTATTTCAATTTCAATAAAATATTTAGTCGATTATTTATAATCAGCATGAGTAACTTCCAACGATATACGAGTCATTTTTCAGGATCTCAATCAGCTGCTTCATCATGTTAAGCTTAATTTCGTTCTACAGTCTAAAATGTCAATTTTAACGGTGATATTTTTTTAATTCAACTCAAAGATAACCAAATCTGAACTGAAGTGGGTAGGAGACCGACAAATCTGAGTAATGTTTTACAAAATAGATATTTTCCAGGCATACTGTGGAATCCCCCAGATCTATTTCTTGCACTGATGTTTTGCCAAAAAAAGCTCAGCACAAGACACGAAGATATCCGAATGGTTGGATACTTTCCAGACAATTCTAGGAACCGCAGATCTTTTTCTACTTCTCGTACTATCAAGAGCCAATTTTCTTTTTGGTTACTGTCCAAAGTCAACATTTTCAGATTGTCTGCTTGTTGAAGGGCGATTCTAGAGTATCGATCACTTTCAACAGATTCTTGCTCAATTTTGAAACGTCGGTTTCAATGACCCATCATCATGTCGTGCCGACAGCACGGATATCCCTGACCTTCTCTCGCCATTTCTCCCTATCGTTCATCGCTTCCAGCAGGTCTTCAGGGCTTTATCCCGTATCCTCACATAGCTGCTGTATGTATGTTCGAGCTGGTTGTCCTGATTTTGCTCGGCCATATGTGGGGGTCCATAGGAATACATCACTTATCAGGTCGTCCCTGCTTCTCCAGCAGTGTCCTGCATGCCTGGTTCGTCTAACTTAGATAGTTTTCGCGATGGGAGAGGGGGCCGTATAGTTGGTGTTTTTTGGGGTGTTGCCCCCAGGACTTGTTCAATATTGCTCGCAGCAATTTTGTGTAATTGCCGTCTAGCTTTTTCTCCAGCCGTTTTGTTAGCGTCCAAGTAGTGCATCCATATAGCAGTATCGACACGGCCACTGCTTAGAAGAAACTGCGTTTCATTTTATCGGTCAGGTCTGACTTCCATATGATCGATAGCTTATCGATAGCTGTCCATGCCTTCGTTAGCCGTGTGCCGGTGTCTTTTTCGGTTGATGACATTGCTTCCTAAGTAGGTGAATTTGTCTACCAGTTTCAGAGAGGTTCCCTCTAGTGTGGAAATGTCACCTGTTGGATTAAAGCACATGCATCCAGTTTTGTGTGCATTGACATGGAGGCCAATGCCTGTGGCGGCTTCTTCCAAACTATGCAGTAGTGTTTCGGCTTGGTCGGGTGTATTTGCCAGAATCGCTATGTCATCGGCGTAGTCGGCGTCGGTAATTGTTTTTGCGGCTACCTTCTGCTTCTTTTCTTTGTCGGCTCGAAGCCGTTTTCTTTGATTTTTATCAATCGATGTTCTAAGCGCGTAGTCTAGACAAATGATAAAGAGGTATGGAGGTAGCGTGTCTCCTTGTAGAACTCCTGCTACAATGTCGAAGTATTCTGTGTCTCCATCCGGTGAACGTACTTTCACTTTGGTGTTTCAATAGATAATCGTTATTGCTGCGACGGTCTCTTTTGGTATGCCGTATGCTAGTAGGATTTGTTCCATCTTCCCTCTGTGAATGGAATCAAAGGCCTTGGTAAAGTAGACAAATAGTAATGTCGCCTGTAGGGTTTTTGCCTGTACGCCTTCAAGGATTCTACGGATGGCCAATATTTGTGAGGTCTTGGATCTATTTCTTAAGCCATTTTGGTTTTTTCTAAGAATGTTGTCGATTTTGGGTTCTATGAGGTTTCGTAGTTGGGCATTGTAAATTTTGGCTGCTATGGATGTAAGTGTTATAATTCGGTAGTTCTTGGCTAATCCAAGGTCACCCCTTTTTAGGGAAGGGGAGGATGCATCCCTCATCCCTCTGTCTATCGGATTTATATTATAGATTGCGTTGCATTACTCCCAACAAAAAAACTCTTCTAAATCATTCGAATAGTTTCCCTGGACGAATGTAAAAGTTTAAAATCAAAATAATTGATGCATATTCACTATGTATACGACACACAAAACACACGCTCAGTGGCATTTCCTTTCCGACTGAGTAAACCCTGGGAAGGGGTTATCTAGATATGCACGTGTAATGATATTCCTTATGATTCATAAAGCTTAATCAAGGCTGCACAACCGATTCTCAAAATGACAAGATAGTCTCCGAATCTACCTCGCATTCTAATTTTATTCAGCCTCTTATATATAGGGAACAGAGATATAGAAGACTTTGGTAGTCTATGGTCAACATTTCCTAATAAGCTGAAAGCCTCCTATTTTCTGTGAAAGGTATATAAGGAGTGATGAGATACACCTATCCGTCCTAGCCTTTTGGTAGACCAAAATAGGAACCTCACTCCCAAAAAAGTAACATCTTGGTAATTGCAATTACCATGACCATCATGAAAAGGTAGGGTTGTTGAAATAAAATTATCTTGAAGTACCCTGCTTAATTGATGAAAAAGTGAGGTATTCCTCATTGTCTGTGTTCGAAACCTAATAACGCCTGGTTTTCAAAGACTGAAATTCTCGGTAAATGAAGGACCGTTAAATATAAATCCTCGTGTAGTTAGACCAAGGGTTGCATCCATACAGTAGTACTGACACCGCTTCAGCTCAAAGGAATTCCTGTTATACACTTCAATCTATATCTTCACTAAGTAATATCTGTTACTATAACTTTTAGCATAAAGCTGTAATAGTGGTGCAGTTAATAAAAATCGAACGGGCAACAATGAGACCTATTTGTCATTGGCGATCGCGCGAATCGACTATGACTGTCCTCTCCATAGGTCGTGTACTTGTAGGGGTTAATCAATGATATACATCTTCTTGTGCTGTATGGACTGGTTGAAAGATAGCTGGTGATGGTAGTGGAGTTTTCTCTATTCAATCCCTACGGCATTGCTCCCTTATCACTGCAACACGGCGGAACTCTAAATCATGATATGCAGCTTCTTCCAACTCAGATTTCCTCCAGCAGCATCTATCCAAACCATGATCTTGTTCTGTCGACAAAACGTAAAAAAATGCTAAATGTATCCCCTGCAGAGGGGGTATAAATCCTCTCTTCAAATAAGTGTCTTGGTATGAAACCAAACTGCATTTAGTGGTAACACTCCACTCCTGGAGATCTAAGAACTGTAAAAGTATATTGCCATTACTCCCATGCCCACTCGGATTGATGGTACCCGCCAGCGTCCAATCTATATTTTGAATATGTCTGTTTAAAAATCATTAGTACCCGTGTGTATTTAGTGTGTAATAAAAATGCTTAAGAAAAAAACTACACAAAAATGTAAATATGAACGAGATTCCCTGATGACTTGTCGGTGTAAAATATCCCGAAACGAGTTGACATGTTAAAATAAAATCAAAGTATTCTCAGTCGCTCAATATAATATTGAATTTCCTCAGACTGGTCTTCGTATTGTTTTTAAAGAGTTTCATTTGCCTACGAGGGTGTGGCGTACGAACCTTCCTTCAGTCATGAGCACAGGATCTGCTAGAGAAGACAAGTGACAACATACAAATGGTAGAGCCCATACATTGTAGATGCTGCTACATTACAGTTACTAGATTGAAATTAAGTATGTTGCTGTAGCTTTCAAATTGATCCTCAATCTTTTCTTAGAGAGCGCTGGTGTCGGCGCTCTATAACTCCGCTGCATACAGCAGGCTGGGTAAGATCCCGGCTTTATCAACCAGGAGTTTTTTTACCTTTTACGTTACACTTTTCAAATAATCTTTTACTATGTCTGGTACATACTATGCTTGCTCAGCTAAGGCAATGGTTGACCTCCGAATCAATATCAGCTTTTAAGGAAAGAAGATTGCCAAAATAGAAGAATTAGTGAACATTTTCAAGAATTATCATTCACCTCGGTTCTTAAGCGATTATGTCAGTTCTTTTTTTCTTTTTGTGGTTCACTGCTGCCCCGAAACCCATAAGGGTTTAGACTCGAAAAGCAAAGTACCTAGTTTCAGTCTGTGGCCACAAGGT